>SJYQ01001302.1:1487773-1556969 GCA_006410935.1 Redunca redunca | reverse complement strand
CTGGGGAAGTCACTGTTGGGCTTGTAATCTGTCGGTTTTAATTATTCATTTATGTATCGTTCCTGTTATGATGCCCTCTGTGCTTCCAGAGCTCACCACAGACTAGGCAGGGAGAGTGTTTCCTGGTGTTTGGAAACCTCTCTTCTTAAAGTTCCTTTCCCGGGTTGGGCTTCCCTACCCAGGACGGAGCTCCCTCCCCACCTCCTTTGTCTCTTTTTTCATCTTTTATATTTTTTCCCTACCTGTGTTTGAAGGCAATGATCTGCTTTTCTGGGTGCTTGATGTCCTCTGCCAGCATTCAGAAGTTGTTTTGTGGAGTTTGCTCGGCGTTGAAATGTCTAATATTCTTAATAGAACTAAATTTGTCTTTCCACCAAGTCTTTTCTACCCACCATTTTCCCCATCTCAGTAAATAGATACCCAATCCTCCCAGGTCTCTGGTCAAAAACCTTGCCATCATTCTTTATTTCACTCCCATATCCAATATGAAAAGAAATTCTGTTGGCTCTCCTTTCAAAACCTACGTTAGACTGACCATTTCTCATCATCTCCACTGCTGGTGGGATGTCCAAGCCACCATCATTTCTCATTAGTGTAATTGCACTAGCTGCTTACCCAGTCTCTCCATTTCTACTCTTGCGCATCTGTGGTCTGGTTCCAACAGAACAGCCAGAGTGAAACTCTTGAAATACAAGTTAGATCAAATCACTCCTCTGCTCAAAACCCTTCTCTGGCTGCCCATTTCACTCACCTTCAAAGGCAAAGTCCTTACAAGTGCTTCTGCATTAGTCAGAGTAAGTAATGATAGTTTGCTGTTTAAAAAAGAAATCTTGACAGCATAAATGACACAATGTGATGGAGGTTGAGTGGCTCTCCTAGATGTCCTCCCAGGGAACCTAATCGTCTTCCATCAAGGAACTCTACTGTTCTCTAAGGCTGTCTTGGAGTGCTCTGCTCGATCTCCTACAGCCAACTGGTCAATAAAATGCACAGACAGAGAGACAGTCAATTCTATTGGCAAGAATTAATTTTGCGTCCCCTTCCAGACTACAGGGAAGATAATCTAGCTATGTGTCCATGGGTATGGGGCACCAGCTCTTTCCTTTTCCTGGATCACTGCTCCTCAAAGTATTAAGATGATGATATTTTTCATCTTCTTCAAATGTTTGCCCAAAAGTTACTTTCTTACCTAGAGCTTTCAGACCATCCAGTTTATAGTTGCAACCTATAATTGCAATCACCTTTTCCCTACTTTGCTTTTCCATTTTTCCAAAGTATACATGTATATCATTTCCTAATACAATTGACCTATTTCTTAATGGTCATTGCATGACAAGGTATCATATAATCTGCGCCAGGGCATGTACCTGAGTCTGTTTAGTATATTGATGTATTGTCTAGAATAGTGTTTGGCACTGAATAAGCACTCAGTAACTAATTTGCAATAAATATTATAAAATGCTTATGATCTCATGATTATCATTTTTAAGTTTAAGCTCCTTACATGTAAGTTCTCAGTGTGACATTTTAAGTACAACTAGTTAAAATTATATATATATTTTCTTATGGAAAACAATTCACTTTACTTCTATTTCTCATTTTTTAATGATTTCTGTTACTTCTGATTTTATGCTTCTGAAAATTACCATCATATTTTCTTATCCTTTAATGTTTTCTAAGAATTTCATCACAGTGTTTAATTATTAGTCACTTATTTTCATGCTTATATAAATCTTCCATCCACTACTCCTTCCAAATCCCTGATATGCTGTCAACAATATCATCTGATATTTTAGATTCAGTACATTATTACTAGTTTTCAATGCATTTTACATTTTTATTTTTAACTTAATAAATTTATTTTAATTGGGGGCTAATTACTTTACAATATTGTGTTGGGTTTTGCCATATGTTGACATGAATCAGCTGTGGGTGTACATGTGTCCCCCATCCTGAACCCCTCTCCCACCTTCCTCCTCATATCATCCCTCTGGGTTGTCCCAGTGCACTGACCCGGAGTGCCCTGTTTCATGCATCAAACTTGGACTGGTCATCTATTTCACATATGGTAATATACATGTTTCAATGCTATTCTCTCAAATAGTCCCACCCTCACCTTCTCCCACGGAGTCCAAAAGTCTATTCTCTACATCTGTGTCTCTTTTGCTGTCTCGAATATATGGTGTCATCATTACCATCTTTCTAAATTCCATATATATGTGTTAATATACTGCATTGGTGTTTTTCTTTCTGACTTATTCCACTCTGTGTAATAGGCTCCATTTTCATCCATCCATTAGAATTGATTCAAATGTGTTCTTTTTAATAGCTGAGTAATATTCCATTGTGTATATGTACCACAACTTTCTTATCCATTCTTCTGCCAATGGACATCTAGGTTGCTTCCATGTTCTAGCTATTGTAAACAGTGTTGTGATGAACATTGGGTACATGTGTTTCTTTCAGTTCTGGTTTTCTCAGTGCATATACCCAGCAGTGGGATTTCTGGGTCGTATGGCAGTTCTCTTTCCAGTTTTTTAAGGAATCTCCATACTGTTCTACATAATGGCTGTACTAGTTTGGATTGCCATCAATAGTGTAAGAGGGTTCCATTTTCTCCACACCCTCTCCAGCATTTATTGTTTGTAGACTTTTGGATAGCAGCCATTCTAACAGATTTTGGCTCCAAAATCACTGCAGATGGTGACTGTAACTATAAAATTAAAAGACGCTTGTTCCTTGGAAGAAAAGCTATGACCAACCTAGACAGCGTATTAAAAAGCAGAGACATTACTTTGTCAACAAATGTCCATCTAGTCAAAGCTATGGTTTTCCCAGTAGTCATGTATGGATGTGAGAATTAGACTATAAAGAAAGCTGAGCACTGAAGAATTGATGCTTTTGAACTGTGGTGTTAGAGAAGATTCTTGAAAGTCCCTTAGACAGCAAGGAGATCAAACCAGTCTATCCTAAAGGAAATCAGTCCTGAATATTCACTGATGCTGAAGCTGAAACTCCAATACTTTGGCCACCTGATGCAAAGAACTGACTCATTGGAAAATACCCTGATGCTGGGAAAGATTGAAGGCTGGAGGAGAAGGGGATGACAGAGGATGAGATGGTGGGATGGCATCACCAACTCAATGGACATGAGTTTGAGTAAACTCCGGGAGTTGGTGTTGGACAGGGAGGCCTGGCATGCTGCAGTCCCTGGGGTCACAAAGAGTCAGACATGACTGAGCAACTGAACTGAACTGACTGATTCTGACAGTATTCTTACATTTTCATTTTGCACATAATTGCAATTATTTTCATTTTAATAGCATTATTATTTCCTTTCTAACTTAATAGCATGCATGTTCATTGCAGACAACTAGCAATACATAAAACCATAAAATAAGAAGTAACAATCACCTATAATCCCCATCCCCTAGAGATAACCACCATTAGCATTTTGATGCATTACTTCCCAGTGTCTAAATATTTTCTTAAATTAAAGTAGAATTGACCTACAACACTATATTAGTTCCAGGTGCACAACACAGTAATTTGATATTTCAGTATATTACAAAATGGTCATCATGATAATTCTACCATTCATCACCATAGAAAGATATTATAATTGACTATTTTGCTCATGCTGTATATTTCATTCTCATGACTCCATTATTTTTTAAGTAGAAGTTTGTACCTCTTAATTTCCCTCACCTATTCTCTCTTCCCCCACCCTTTCCAACAACCTGTTAGTTCTCTGTATCACGAGTCTATTTCTGTTTTGTTATCTTTCTTTCTTTGTTTTGCTTTTTAGTGTGAACAGGTAAGTGAAATCATACAGACTTTGTCTTTCTCTGTTTGACTTATTTCACTTAGCATAATACCCTCTGGGTCCATCCATGTTGTCCAAATGGCAAGATGTCATTCTTATTTATGGTTGAGTAATGTTCCACATCTTCATCCATTCATCCATGGTGTGCTCTGGGGTTATGTCCATATCTTGGCTATTGTAAATAATGCTGCAATGAAGGCTGAGTCCATATATCTTTTCAAATTTATATTTTTCTTTTCTTTGGGACATCATGCAGAAGTGGAATTGCTTAATCACATGCCAGGTCCATGTTTAATTTTTTGAGGAATTTCATGCTGTTCTCCACAGTGACTGCTCTAAGTTACATTCCCACCAACATCGCACAAAGTTTCCCTTATTTCCACATTCACACTGACACTTGTTATTTGTTGTTTTTTGATAACGGTCGTTTTGACCTGTGTGATGTGACATTTTACTATAGTTTTGATTTGCATTTGGAACTTTTCATGTGTCTGTTGACCATCTATATGTCTTTGGGAAAAGAACATTACAATGATTTAAACTTCATTTCACTTTTTTCTTTCAATTTTCACTGTTTACTATTTTTTATAAAAGATATAATTTAAATAAATAAAAATTCAGCTGGTAGCAAAATTCTAGATCACAAGTTTTCCCTTAAAAAATACTGTTTCACTACTTCCTTGTATTTAAAGTGTAGATTTTGGGTTGATCTGGCTTAACTTACTTTGATGCTAATAAGTTCATTTCATTCCTCTGACCAAACACTATAGATTTGTTTCTCTGATATCCAGATTCAAATATTTCAATAGATTTTTTACTTTATTAACTGTTTGTCTTTCATTACTTTTAAAGTTATCTTATCATCATAAAGCTATCAATATAAATAAAGTTCCCATCATATGGCAGATCTACAGTTACCTGGGATATGTGGGTCCTTGGATGCAGGTCCTTGTAAATGCCTTAAATTTCAACAGTAAGGGTCCAAGTGGAATGTATCTTTCCCTCCCAAGAGTGCTTTCACCCTCTGAAGGGGTTTTCCAGATTTCTCTAGGCTAAACTACTTGATCAAAAGGCAAAATTTCTAATTTGGCTCTTATTCCTGAAATGTTATGACAAACTTACTGTATTTTTTTCCTAGCTGCCAGCATTAATTCTGGCTTCCTCTATTATTTTGTCATTAAAATCAGAATATGAGGCAAAACTAGAAATCAGTGTTCAGGTAATCATTCTATATGAAAGTCTTTTGAATAGATTGTCAATTAAATATTTTGCAAAGTGTGGAATAGTAAAGTTAAATTTATAGAGAGTTCACATCATTGACATTGGTCTCTTTCTCTTTGTTATAAACCCAGCATCAAGAAAGACCAATGTTATCAAAATTAGTTATATTTAGGGATATCAGCTCTCTCTTGGCTAAATTTTTCACTCAGAAAATTTGGGAAATGAGCCCATCTAAAAAGTTCAATCTTGAGGATTTGTCGTGATGATTTTAAAAATGATCCATGCAAATATTTAGTAACACTTGATAGGCAAGCCTCTATGGCAAAGGACTCAATGCCCCAAAGCACCTACATCCATCATTCTCTTCTATAGACTCATGATAATCTGAGATGGTTATATGATTAATCAGCCATTTCCCTTCATTCAAACATTTCCCAATATAAACCACAAAAAGCTACCTCTGCCTGAATGAATCTCAATTTTCAGTCATCTGTCACACCTTCCTTCTGTTCAGTCCAGTCGCCCAGTCATGTCCGACTCTTTGTGACCCCATGAACCACAGCATGCCAAGCCTCCCTATCCATCACCAACTCCTGGAGTTCACTCAAACTCATGTCCATTGAGTTGGTGATGCCATCCAGCCATCTCATCCTCTGTAGTCCCCTTCTCCTCCCACCTTCAGTCTTTCTCAGCATCAGGGTCTTTTCCAATGAGTCAGTTCTTCTCATCAGAGGGCCAAAGTATTGGAGTTTCAGCTTCAACATCAGTCCTTCCAATGAATATTCAGTACCGATTTCTTTAGAATGGACTGGTTGGATCTCTTTGGAGTCCAAGGGACTCTCAAGAGTCTTCTCCAACACCACAGTTCAAAAGCATAAATTCTTTGGTTCACAGATTTTTTATAGTCCAAACTCACATCCATATATGACTACTGGAAAAACCACAGGTTTGACTAGATGGACCTTTGTTGGCTAAGTAATGTCTCTGCTTTTTAATATGCTGTCTAGGTTGGTCATAATTTTCTTTCCAAGGAGTAAGCATCTTTTAATTTTATGGCTGCAGTCCCAATCTGCAGTGATCTTGGAGGCCCCCCAAATAAAGTCTGCCACTGTTTCCATTGTTTCCCCATCTATTTGCCATGAAGTGATGGGACCAGATGCCATGATCTTAGTTTTCTGAATGTTGAGCTTCAGGACAATCTTTTCACTCTCCTCTTTCACTTTTGTCAAGAGGCTCTTTAGTTCTTCACTTTCTGCCATAAGGGTGGTGACATCTGCATATCTGAGGTTATTGATATTTCTCCAGCAATATTCCAGCTTGTGCTTCATCCAGTCCAGCATGTCTCATGATGTACTCTAAATATAAGTTAAATAAGCAGGGTGACAATATACAGCCTTGACGTACTCCTTTCCCAACTTGGAGCCAGTCTGTTGTTCCATGTCCAGTTCTAACTGTTGCTTCCTGACTCGCATACAGATTTCTCAAGAGACAGGTCAAGTGGTTTGGTATTCCCATCTCTTTCAGAATTTTCCACAGTTTATTGTGATCCATACAGTCAAAGGCTTTGGCATGGTCAATAAAGCAGAAATAGATGTTTTTCTGGAGCTCTCTTACTTTTTCGATTATCCATTGGATGTTGACAATTTGATCTCTGCCTCTGCAATTTGATCTCTGGCATATTGGTTCCTCTGACTTTTCTAAATCCAGCTTGAACATCTGGAAATTCACAGTTCACATATTGTTGAAGACTGGCTTGGAGAATTTTGAGAATTACACTACTAGTGTGTGAGATGAGTGTAATTGTGTAGTAGTTTGAACATTCTTTGGCATTGCCTTTCTTTGGGATTGGAATGAAAACCGACCTTTTCCAGTCCTGTGGCCACTGCTGAGCTTTCCAAATTTGCCAGCATATTAAGTGCAGCACTTTCACAGCATCATCTTTTAGGATTTGAAATAGCTCAACTGGAATTCCATCACCTCCACTAGCTTTGTTCATAGTGATGCTTCCTAAGGT
The DNA here is from genome assembly GCA_006410935.1 of Redunca redunca. NCBI lineage: Eukaryota > Metazoa > Chordata > Mammalia > Artiodactyla > Bovidae > Redunca > Redunca redunca. The sequence continues at coordinate 1,549,908 of SJYQ01001302.1, read as the reverse complement.
CCACTTGACTTCATATTTCAGGATGTTTGGCTCCTGACTTCATATTTCAGGAAGGGCGAGTGATCACACCATCGTGATGATCTGGGTCATGAAGATCTTTTTTGTACAGTTCTTCTGTGCATTCTTTCCACCTCTTCTTAATATCTTCTGCTTCTGTTAGGTCCATACCATTTCTGTCCTTTGTTGAGCCCATCTTTGCATTGGTAACTCCAATTTTCTTGAAGAGCTCTCTCGTCTTTCCCATTCTATTGTTTTTATCTATTTCTTTGCATTAATTGCTGAGGAAGGCCTTCTTGTCTCTCTTTGCTATTTTTTGGAACTCTGCATTCAAATGGGCATATCTTTCTTTTTCTCCTTTGCTTTTTGCTTCCTTTCTTTTCACAGCTGTTTGTAAGGCCTCCTCAGACAGCCATTTTGCTTTTTTGCATTTCTTTTTCTTGTGGATGGTCTTGATCCCTGTCTCCTTTACAATGTCATGAACCTCAGTCCATAGATCATCAGGCACTCTGTCTATCAGATCTAGTCCCTTAAATCTATTTCTCACTTCCACTGTATAATCTTAAGGGGTTTGATTTAGGCTACACCTTCAGACATAAAGAGAACAAAAGGACAACTATAATCACCTCAAATTATATGATATTTTTCCATGTGCAGCCCTAGAATCCAGTGTAATGTCAGCCTCCTTTCAAGTGCTCCATAATTATCCAGAATCCACACCATCACAGTAGCTTCTCATCCTTAACTCTACCAAAGTGAAGTGAAGTGAAAATTGCTCAATCATGTCCAACTCTTTGCCACCCCATGGACTATACAATCCATGAAATTCTCCAGACCAGAATACTGGAGTGAGTAGCCTTTCCCTTCTCCAGGGGATCCTCCCAACCCAGGGATCAAATCCAGATCTCCCTCATTGCAGGTGGATTCTTTACCAGCTGAGCCACAAGGGCAACTCTAACTCTACCAAAGGCATAGTCAATTCCAATCTTCTTAAAACTTCTATCTTGTCAGTGTCCTTAAAAGTGATTTAAGGGGATAGGGGGGATGTCTTTCCACCCAGGGTCTAACCTTGATTTTACAAAAACAGCCATTTTTATTTTTTTAAACTTTTATACCTACATGGTACTGAGGAACATTTTTAAATATTTTAATTAATTTATTTATTTTAATTGGATAATAATTACTTTACAATATTGTGATGGTTTTTGCCATACATCAACATGAATTGGCATAGGTAAACAAGACTCTCCTCCATCATGAACCCCTCTACCACCTCCCTATCCACCCTATCCCTCTGAGTTGTCCCAGAGCCCTGGCTTTGGGTGTCCTGCTTCATGCATCAAACTTGCACTGGCCATCTATTTTACAAATGGTAATGTACATGTTTCGATATTATTCTCTAAAATCATCCCACTCTCACCTTCTCCCACTGAGTTCAAAAGTCTGTTCTTTATCTCTGTGTCTCATTTTCCACCCTGCATGTAGGATCGTCATTACCATCTTTCTAAATTCTATATATATCTGTTAATATACAATACTTGTCTTTGTCTTTCTGACTTATTTCACTCTGTATAATAGACTTCAGTTTCATCCATCTCATTAGAACTGACTCAAATGTGTTCGTTTTTATAGCTGAATAATGTGTGTATATGTACCACAATTCCCTTACCCATTCATCTGTTGATGGGGATCTAGGCTGCTTCCATGTCCTACCTATTGTAAACAGTGTTGCAATGAATATTGGGGTACATGTGTCTCCTTCAATTCTGGTTTCCTCAGGGTTTATACCCAGCAGTGGGATTGCTGGTTTGTATGGCAGTTCTATTCCCAGTGGTTTAAGGAATCTTCACGCTGGTGTCCGTGGTGGCTGTAACCAATCTGCATTCCCACCAACAGTGTAAGAGAGGTTTCTCCACATCCTCTCCAGCATCCATCAAACTTGTAGTCTGTAGACTTTTTAATGATGGCCATTCTGACTGGCATGAGATGATACCTCACTGTGGTTTTGATTTGCGTTTCTCTAGTAATGAGCAATGGTGAGCATCTTTCCATGTGTTTACTAGCCATCCATATATCTTCTTTGGAGAAATGTCTGTTTAGGTCTTTTGCCCACTTTTTGACTGGGTTGTTTGTTTTTCTGGCATTGAGCTGGTTTTATATTTTGGAGATTAATTCTTTTCAGTTTCATTTTCTATTATTTTCTCCCATTCTGAGGGCTGCCTTTCCCCCGTGCTTATAGTTTCCTTCATTGTGTAAAAGCTTTTTAGTTTAATTAGGTCCCAATTGTTATTTTGTTTTTATTTCCATTACTTGGGGAGGTGGGTCATAGAGGATCTTGCTGCGATTTATGTTGGAAAGTGTTCTGCCTATATTTTCCTCTAAGAATTTTAAGTTTCTGGTCTTACAATTAGATCTTTAATCCATATTGAGTGTCTTTTTGTGTATGGTGTTAGAAAGTGTTCTAATTTCATTCTTTTACATGCAGTTGACTAGTTTTCCCAGCACCACTTGTTGAAGAGACTGTCTTTTCTCCATTGTATATTTTTGCCTTCTTTGTTAAAGATAATGTGTCCATAGGAGCATGGATTTATCTCTGGACTTTCTATATTGTTCCATTGATCTTTATTTCTGTCTTTGTGCCAGTACCATACTGTCTTGATGACTGTAGCTTTGTAGTATACTCTGAAGTCAGCAGTGTTGATTCTACCAGTTCCATTCTTCTTTCTCAAAATTGCTTTGGCTGTTTGAGGTCTTTTGTGTTTTCATACAAATTGTGAAATTATTTGTTCTAGTTCTGTGAAAAATACCATTGGTAGCTTGATAGGGATTGCATTGAGTCTATAGATTGCTTTGGGTAGTATGCTCATTTTCACTATATTGATTCTTCCAATTCAAGAACATGGTATATTCCTCCATCTATTTGTGTCATCTTTGATTTCTTTCATCAGTGTTTTATAGTTTTCTGTATACAGGTCTTTTGCTTCTTTAGGTAAATTTATTCTTAAGTATTTTATTCTTTCTGTTGCAATGGTGAATGGGGTTGTTTCCTTAATTTCTATTTCTGATTTTTCATTGTTAATGTATAGGAATGTAAGGGGTTTCTGTGTATTGATGTTATATCCTACAACTTTACTATGTTTATTGATTAGCTCTAGTACTTTTCTGGTGGCATCTCTAGGGTTTTCTAAGTAGAGGATCATATCATCTGCAAACAGTGAAAGTTTTACTTCTTTTCCAATCTGGATTTTTTTTATTTCTTTTTCTTCTCTGATTGATGTGGCAAGAACTTCCAAAACTATGTTGAATTATAGTGGTGAGAGTCGGTACCTTTGTCTTCTTCCTGATTTTAGTGGAAATGTTTCCCATTTTTTGCCATTGAGGATAATGTTTTCTATGGGTTTGTCATATATGGTATTTATTATGTTGAGGTATGTTCCTTCTATTCCTACTTTCTAGAGAGTTTTTATCATAAATGGGTCTTGAATTTTGTCAAAGGTTTTCTTTTCATCTACTGAAATTATCATATGGCTTTTGTCTTTCAATTTATTAATATGGTGTATCACATTGATTTGCAAATATTAAAGAATTCTTACATCCCTGGAATAAAGCCCACTTAATCATGATGTATGATCTTTTTAATATGTTGTTAGATTCTGTTTGCTAGAACTCTGTTGAGGATTTTTGCATCTATGTTCATCAGTAATATTGGCCTATAATTTTATTTTTTGTGTGTGGCAACTTTGTCTGGTTTGGGTATCAGGGTGTTAATGGCCTTGTAAAATGATTTGGGGAGTTTTCCATTCTATGCAACTTTCTGGAAGAGTTTGAGTAGAATAGATGTCAGCTCTTCTCTAAATTTCTGGTAGAATTCAACTGTGAAGCCATCTGGTCCTGGGCTTTTTTTGTTGGCAGATTTTTAAACACAGCTTTTGTTTCTGTGCTTGTGATTGTTCTGTTCAAATTTTCTTTTTCTTCCTGGTTCAGTTTTGGAAGGTAATGCTTTTCTAAGAATGTGTCCATTTCTTCCAAGTTGTCCATTTTATTGGCATATAGTTGCTCATAGAAGTCTTTTATGACTTCCCTGTAGCTCAAATGGTGACAAATTTTCCTGCAGTGCAGGAGACCAGGGCTTCATCCCTGGGTGGGGAAGATCCTCTGAAGAAGGGAATGGCAATCCACTCTAGTATTCTTACCTGGAGAATCCCAGAGACAGAGAAGCCTGGTAGGCTACAGTCCATGGGGTCACAAAGAGTCAGACATGACTGAGCAACTTACATACACACACACACACATTAACATTTGCACAGAATGTGTGCAAATGCAAGTGATTTCCTGTGAGTTCGCAGTCTTTTGTGATTCTTTGTATTTCTGTATTGTCTGCTATAATTTCTTCATTTTCGTTTCTAATTTTATTGATTTGAGGCTTCGGTTTTTTTCTTAATGAGTCTGGCTAAGGATTTCTCTATTTTATTTACCTTCTCAAAGAATGAGCTTTATTCATCTTTGCTATAGTCTCCTTCATTTCTTTTTCTTCTATTTCTGCTCTAATTTTTATGATTTATCACCTTTTATTAACTTTGGGGGGTTTTGTTCTTCTTTTTCTAGTAGCTTTATGTGTAAAATTAGGTTGTTTATTTGATGTTTTTCTTGTTTCTTGAGGTAGGCTTCTATTGTTATGAACTTCATTCTCAGCATTACTTTTACTGAATCCCATAGGTTTTGGGCTGTCATGTTTTTAATTATCATTTGTTTCTATGCATATTTCTATTTCTTTTTTTATTTCTTCAGTGATCTCTTGCTTATTCAGAAGCATGTTGTTTAGCCTCCATATTATTGTATCCTTTATAGTTTTTTTCCTCTAGTTAATAGTTACTATTACAGAATTGTGCCTGGAAAAGATGCTTGAAAGGATTTCAATTTGTTTTTAATTTACCAAGGCTAGATTTTTAGGCCAGAATGTGATCTGTCATGGAAAATGTTGCACATGAACTTGAGAAAAAAGGTTAAATCCATTGTTTTGGTTTAAAATGCCCTGTAGATATTAATTAGGTCTAACAGGTCCAATGTATCATTTATAGCTTGTGTTTACTTGTTAATTTTCTGTGTGGATGATCTGGCCATTGGTGTGAGTGGGGTATTAAAGTCCCCTGCTATTACTGTTGACTGTAAATTTCCCCTTTCATAGCTGTTAGCATTTGCCTATGTACTGAGGTGCTCCTATGTTAGGTGCACATATATTTATAATTGATATATCTTCCTCTTGGATTGATCTCTGATCATTATGTGGTGTCCTTCTTTGTCTCTTATAATGCTCTTTTTATTTTAAAGTTTATTTTATCTGATATGAGTGTTGCTACTCCTGCTTTCTTTTGATCTCCATTTGCATGAAATATCTTTTCCAGCCCTTTACTTTCAGTCTGTATGTTTCCCTAAGTTTGAGGTGGGTCTTTTGTAGACAGCCATATATAGGGTTTTTTGTTTTTGTTTTTGTTTTTTTGTATCCATTTGGCCAGTCGTTGTCTTTTGGTTGGAGAATTTAACCCATTTATGTTTAAGGTGATTATTGATAGGTATGATCTCATTACCATTTACTTTACTGTTTGGTTCATTTTTAGAAACCTTTTCTGTGTTTCCTGTCTAGAGAAGACGCTTTGGCATTTGTTGAAGAGCTGCTTAGGTGGTGCTGAATTCTCTCAGCTTTTGCTTATCTGTAAAGCTTTTGATTTCTCCTTTGAATATGAATGAGATCCTTGCTGTGAACAGTAATCTTGGTTGCAGGTTTTTCCCTTTCATCACTTTAAGTATATCCTGCTATTCCCTTCTGGCCTACAGAATTTCTGTTGAAAGATCAACTGTTGCCCTTATGGGGATCCCCTTGTATGTTATTTGTTGTTTATCCCTTGCTGCTTTTAATACTTGCTTTTTGTGTTTAATTTTTGTCAGTTTGATTAGTATATATCTTGTGTTTCCTCTTGGGTTTATCCTGTATGTAACTCTCTGGACTTCTTGGACTTGGGTGACTATTTCCTTCCCCATTTTAGGGAAATTTTCAACTATTATCTCCTCAAATATTTTCTCATGCCCTTTCCTTTTGTCTTCTTCTTCTGGGACTCCTATGATTCAAATGGTGAAGTGTTTAACATTGTCCCAGAGGTCTCTGGGGCTGTCTTCATTTCTTTTTACTCTTTTCTCTTTATTTATTTCCACCATTCTTTCTCCCAGCTCACTTTTCCCTTCTTCTATCTCAGTTACTCTCCTATTGGTTCCCTGCAGAGTGCTTTTAATCCCAGTTATTGAATTGTTCATTATTGATTAACTAGTCTTCGTTTCTTCTAGGTTCTTCTTAAACATTTGTTGCATTTTCTCAATCCATGACTCTAGTCTATTTATCTGTAACTCCATTTTCTTTTCAAGATTTTGGATCATCTTTACTATCATTATTCTGAGTTATTTTTCAGACTCTCTTTCTCTTCCTCTTTTGTTTGGTTTGGTGGGTTTTTATTATGTTCCTTCACCTGCTGGATATTCCTCTGCTTTTCATTTTGTTTAGTTTGCTGTGTTTGGGGTCTCCTTTCTGCAGGCTGGAGGGTCATAGTTCCTCTTAATTGAGGAGTCTGTTCTCTGTGGGTGGGGTTGATCATGGCTTGTGAAGGTTTCCTGCTTGGAGGAGTTTGTGTCTGTGTTCTAGTGGGTGGAGCTGATCTCATCTCTCTGGAGGGCAATTCAGTGTCCAGTAGTACATTTTGGGGTGTTGATGGGTTTGGTATGGCTTTGGGCAGCCTGTCTTTCAATGTTCAGTGCTGTGTTCCTGTTTTGCTGAAGGATTAGTGTGTGGTGTCTTGCATTGGAATTTGCTGGCCCTTGAATGGAACTTGGTATCAGTGTAGGTATGGCAGTTTTGGGGTAGGCTCTCATCTATTAACATTCCCTGGGGTCAGGAGCACTATGAAAGCCCAAAATTCTGGAGTTGAGCCTCCTGCCTCTGGGTTTTGATTCCCCTCTGACAGTAGCATCAAGGCTTTTGTATCCACACAGGACAGAAGACAGAACCCCTAGGTTAATGGTGAAACAATTCTCCACAGCCAGGAACATCCAAAGAGATTCACAAAGTTATATAGAAAAGAGAAGAGGGAGGAGGGAGATAAAGGTTACCAGGAGGAGAAAAGGAAGAGTCAAAAGGGAAGAGTGCAATCAAGCCAGAAATCAAATCCCTAAATGAAAGTGGATACTAAAAATTAAACTCTTAAAGGTACAAAACTGATAACAAATATGAAAAAGCAAAAAACAAAAAAAAAACAAAAACCTAGAATAGAGTTTCAAGCTCGTACAAGTGCAATACAAGAAAACTGACCACAAACATTTTTTAAAATATGAAATTTGTTTAAAACATAAGTGTTTTGTTTTGTTTTGTTTTTTCTTTTTCAGTTCAGTTCAGTTCAGTTGCTCAGTCGTGTCCGACTCTTTGCGACCCCATGAATAGCAGCACGCCAGGCCTCCCTGTCCATCACCATCTCCCAGAGTTCACTCAGACTCACGTCCATCGTGTCCATGATGCCATCCAGCCATCTCATCCTGGGTCGTCCCCTTCTCCTCCTGCCCCCAATCCCTCCCAGCATCAGAGTCATTCCAATGAATCAACTCTTCGCATGAGGTGGCCAAGGTAACAATAGGCTCCTCTGGAAACATGGAGAACACACACACTGCCACCAGGAGCACCTGCTGAAGAAAGGCAGCCAGGAGCACCAATGACTGGAGGCTCCGCTCAGAACTTGGTCTCAAAGAGCAGCCCTTCGGAGCCAGCAGTGTGAGCTGGCCCTTTTTTGCCATGTGGAGGTCAGTCTTCCAATACTGTTAACTTCAGGAAAATGACCATCCATCACAGATGCTCATCCTGCATCTCCACTACAGGGCCAGAGAAAATGCAGGGCTACCAGGCTCAGGATACAGGCGCCAAGGCACTGCAAGCCCTACAGCCTCAATACTGTCTGGCCCAGCCGTGCTGGACACTTTGCCATCTTAGCAATGTTTTAAAAATTTTAAACAATTTAAAATTTTAAGAGTATAACCTTAGTTTGAATCAAAATGAATCCTATGATCATTATCTAAGTATAATGAAAATGTCAAGGGCCTTTTGAAATCCTTACTCCCAGCCTACAAACAACTTTTTAAAGTGACTAATTGAATTTTTTTCTTTTCCATTATGATTTATCATAAGATACGGAATACATTTTTCTGTTATACAGTAGGACATTGTTTTTTTATCTTCCCTATATATAATAGTTTGCATTAGCTTATCCCAAACTCCCAGTCCTTTCCTCCCCCCAATGCTTTGGCAACCACAAATCTGTTATCTACTCTGTGAGTCTGTTTCTGCTTTGTAGATAATTTTGCTTGTGTAAAAAGACTAATTTTAGAGTACTTCCCATTGTGTTATAAATGTTTATATTTATGCAAATAAACTGCTTTAGCCATAAAGACAGTTTTAATTTGAACTGAACATGATAATATCTATGATTTTGGAAAGGTGGGAAAAAATTAGTCATTGTATTCTATTACATATACACAGTATCTTTATTTCTAGATAGCTTCAAACTGCAAAACTGCATCAGGATTGAGAAAACTGGTTTCTCATAACTGTGGTTTTCTTGAACAGGAATATATAAATAGTTTTACTGATAAAAGTGGTCTTACAGTACCAGCAGTTACTTTAGTTTTCCACTTTTTGTTTTTGTTGTTTAGTCGCCAAGTCATGTTCAACTCTCTGGCAACCCCATGGACCATAGCCTGCAAGGCTTCTCTGTCCATGGGATTTTCCAGCAAGAATACTGGAGCAGATTGCCCTTCCCTTCTCCAGCCAAAATTTTGTTATATAGTGTTGTGCTTTCGTTTTGAAGAAACTTTATCAAAAAGTCATGTAAGGGCTAGCTTTGCATCTATTAGCATCAAATCTCTCACGAAAGTTCTAATCTTATACTGTCATAAAATTCTAATCTAATTTTACACCTTCATTTATGTATTATATGTCCTGTGCAAAATATGAAGACACAGTGGACAGAGTCAACAGGCCAGTGATGTGCCAAGAGATATTTAAAATCTATTTTCTGAAGGGTGGAGAGGAGGGAAGATCTGATACGTATTGTATGCCAATTGTTATGGTGTAAGTATTTCTGGGTCTATCTTCAGCTAGGGTGCAAAATAGATGCCACCAATTAGATGGACTTGCTAAGCATTTAGAATAGGAAGATTGAGCCAGAGCCCAATTTTCTGCATTGGAAATCTGTTGTAAGGATGTGAGATGTTCCTGCAAATCATGCCACTGTTGCCTGTCCAGTTGCTGGGAACCCAGAGTCTTCTGTGGCAGCAGCTGCCTGATTCCTGGATTTCATTTCCCTTAGGTACTTCAAGAACTTTGTAGTACCCACAGCAATCTTAAAGGAAGCATGAGAAGATTCCGGTGAGTCAGTTCTATCATACCCTATGAGTTTTTCCTGAAGGACCAGCTTAAGGTCCACCCTGTCAGCCCTTCCATGCATTGAGTAAATCCTTAATTCTCTCTTTTAAGTCTTTTATGTTTAAAATTTGCCACATAAACTGGATTTCTTAACTCAGAAGATGTGGCCATATCCTCTCCTCGGTTAAACGTGAAATTCTTAATTCAGAAGATGTGGCCATATCCTCTCCTTGGTTCTATAAATGGCAACAACAATATCCATTTGTGAAATCCTCTTAGACAAAGGTTTCCTTTTCCTTCTCTGACATTCCATAACTTTCTGTCTGTTCTTATGTTACAGGAATCCTATTTGCATATAAATTGTCCTTATTTTAGGATTTAGACAAGTTCAGGACGGATAATGTCAGCACAGTAATGCATCTGCGTAAAGACAATCTGTGGGAAGGACATTAATCTAAGGGAATGAATAGGCATGCAAGACTGGGGCAGTAACAACACACTCATTATTAAACAATCTCAGCAATTCTGATACAGACTTCCATCCCTACCCCTGAGGATTCATATCTGATCCCAGGGAGAGAGAGAGCCACTGGAAAGTAAAGATTACTGACAGTGTCTTTGAAATTTTGAGTGTTATTGGTGTGTACACCATGAAGGTAGAGAGATAGGATTTTCCGTATTTTAAGTTACAAGTCAGAGCCATGGAGCTGAGGACCATACATTCCCCCAGTATGGGGAAAGTTGCTATAGCTCACAAAGCAGCTGCCACCGCTTTGGCACAGAATTTTCAGCAGGGTGGTTAAACAACATGCTTGCAGATCCAGGAAAACTCTCTGGATCATATCAATGTTTTTGCTCCTTAGAGTTTCGGTGGTGAGGGGAGATGCAGGTCAGGAAGCAACAGTTAGAGCTGGACAGGGAAAAACAGACTAGGTCCAAATAGGAAAAGGAGTACGTCAAGGCTGTATATTGTCACTCTGCTTATTTAACTTTTATTTAGAGTACATCATGAGAAACACTGGGCTGGAAGAAGCACAAGCTGGAATCAAGATTGCTGGGAGACATATCATCTGCATATCTGATAATATGCAGATATGCAGATGATACCACCCTTATGGCAGAAAGTGAGGAACTATAAAGCCTCTTGATGAAAGTAAAAGAGGAGAGTGAAAAAGTTGTCTTAAAGCTCAACATTCAGAAAACTAAGATCATGGCATCCAGTCCCATCACTTCATGGCAAATAGATGGGGAAACAGTGGCTGACTTTAATTTTGGGGGCTTCAAAATCACTGCAGATGGTGATTGCAGCCATGAAATTAAAAGATGCTTACTCCTTGGAAGGAAAGTTATGACCAACCTAGACAGCATATTAAAAAGCAGAGACATTACTTTGCCAACAAAGGTCCGTCTAGTCAAGGCTATGGTTTTTCCAGTAGTCATGTATGGATGTGAGTTGGACTATAAAGAAAGCTAAGTGCTGAAGAATTGATAGTTTTGAACTGTGGTGTTGGAGAAGACTCTTGAGAGTCCCTTGGACTACAAGGAGATCCAGCCAGTCCATCCTAAAGGAGATCAGTCCTGGGTTTTCATTGGAAGGACTGATGTTGAAGCTGAAACTCCAGTACTTTGGCCACCTGATGCTAAGAGCTGACTCATTTGAAAAGACCCTGCTGCTGCTGCTGCTGCTAAGTCACTTCAGTCGTGTCCGACTGTGCGGCCCCATAGACGGCAGCCCACCAGGCTACCCCGTCCCTGGGATTCTCCAGGCAAGAATAATGGAGTGGGTTGCCATTCCCTTCTCCTTGAAAAGACCCTGATTCTGGGAAATATTGAGGGCAGGAGGAGAGGGGGACGACAGAGGATGAGATGGTTGGATGGTATCACAGACTCAATGGACATGGGTTTCAGCAGACTCCAGCAGTAGGTGATGGACAGGGAGGCCTGGCAGCTGCAGTTCACGGGGTCACAAAGAGTCAGACACGGCTGAGCAACTGAACTGGAAACTGGTGAGGGGAGAGAAGTCTTCCCAAGGCAGAAAATGAGTCTGGTGTCTTTGAGGATGAAAAGAGGCAACAATTGTATATTCTTGCCTCCTTTGTCATAGATTGGGTGACCATAGGTGTGTGAGCTTATCTCTGGGCTTTCTGTCCTATTCCACTGATCAGTTTCTGTGCCAGTGCCATATTGCTTTGATTAACTTAGCTTTGCAGTGTAGTGTGAAGTCAGGCAGCCTGATTCCTCCAGCTCTGTAATTTCTTTCTGAAGATTGCTTTGGCTATTCAGGGTCTTTTGTGTTTCCATACAAACTGTAAAATTTTTGTTCTAATTCTGTGAAAAATGGCATTGGTAATTTGATAGGGATTGCATCTCATCCACAGATTGCTCTGAGTATTATAGTCATTTTCACGTATTGATTCTTTGAATCCAAGAACATGATATATTTCTTCATCTGTTTGTGTCATCTTTGATTTTTCTCATTGGTATTATAGTTTTCTTGGTACAGGTCTTCTGTTTCCTTAGGTAGGTTTATTCCCAGGTATTTTATTCTTTCTGTTGCAATGGTAAATGGGATTTTTTCCCTTAATTTCTCTCTCTGATCTTTTGTTGTTAGTGAATAGGAAGGAGGAGATATACATACAGTTGATTCACTTCATTGTACAACAGAAATTAATGCAACATTGTGAAGTACCTATACCCCAATTAAAAAAAAAAAAGAAAATAGGCAACAAAGGCAAAACAGATGATCAACAAGGACCTACTGTGGAGCACAGGGAACTCTCCTCATTATTCTGTAATAACCTATATGGAAAAGAATCTGAAAAAGAATGGATATATGTATATGTATAAGTGAAACATGTTGCTGTACACCTGAAACTAACACATTGTAAATCAACTGTATTGCAATATAAAATAAAAATTAAATTAAGTATTTTTAAAGAGTAAGAAAAAAAATGAGGCAACGAGGGATACACACATACTGATGAAGCTTTTGTTGTTGACATTCAGTAGTTCTGGTGATTCATCAACAGTTTGTTTGCTTGTTTGGGGTTGTTTTTGTGGTTTTTTTTTTTTTTTTTTTTTTTTTTTGAGCACATGTAACCAAATCTTTTTAGGAGGAAAATAAAAATGGCAGATGATTACTGTGTCCAAAACATCCTAATCTTGGACAGTGTTTCAGTTCAGTTCAGTCGCTCAGTCGTGTCCGACTCTTTGCGACCCCATGAATCGCAGCACGCCAGGCCTCCCTGTCCATCACCATCTCCTGGAGTTCACTCAGACTCACGTCCATCAAGTTGGTGATGCCATCCAGCTGTCTCATCCTCTGTTTTCCCCTTCTCCTCCTGCCCCCAATCCCTCCCAGCATCAGAGTCTTTTCCAATGAGTCAACACTTCGCATGAGGTGGCCAAAGTACTGGAGTTTCAGCTTTAGCATCATTCCTTCCAAAGAAATCCCAGGGCTGATCTCCTTCAGACGGACTGGTTGGATCTCCTTGCAGTCCAAGGGACTCTCAAGAGTCTTCTCCAACACTACAGTTCAAAAGCATCAATTCTTTGGCGCTCAGCCTTCTTCACAGTCCAACTCTCACATCCATACATGACCACAGGAAAAACCATAGCCTTGACTAGATGGACCTTAGTCGGCAAAGTAATGTCTCTACTTTTGAATATGCTATCTAGGTTGGTAATAACTTTTCTTCCAAGGAGTAAGCATCTTTTAATTTCATGGCTGCAATCACCATCTGCAGTGATAGTGTTTAGCCCCTAAGATATCCTGGAAATAGTTTTAATTTGGGGGAGCATAGTCTAAGAAGCAATATTTATTCAAAATATGACCCTGTCTTTACTTCTAGGCTTTTGTGGCTTGACATTAAGATTAAACAAGTAATGGTTATCCTGCAGTGATGTGAATGCATATATCTTCCCATCTAATCCAGCTTATACATGCCTTAAGACTCTGTTGTAAATTCCACACAATACCTAGCACAGTGCCTCATACATAATAGGTGAGCAAGATGTGTGGTAAATGAGTGAATATCTTTTACACCTTTTCTTTTCTTCCAAACACTCACACACATACACAAAGCCTGCCAAATTACATTAATACAAACATTACCAATGTAAAAATTGTAACAACAGGATTTAATAATATTTTATCCTGAATGAACTGAAGAACTTCCAAATTTATTTTTTAATTTAAAATCATAAGCTTTTCTCAGGTGGTAAAAATAGTGATCGTCAATTTCATAGTACAAATGAAAATTTAGAATCAACCATTTAAATTATTTCTTTCTATTTATTCAGTTATTTCAGAGAAAAAAATAACGACAGTAAGTTTTATGCTAATTTCTCTAAAATAAGCTATGTTCTTGAATGTCCACAATACTTCTGATTATGGCTACTTTTGAAAAATATTTAGAGAGGTCAAAATGATTTTAAAATATGGATGTATGGATGTAGAATAAGACATTTTTTTTCCTTGGTAGAGTAATTAGAGTTCTCTTTTGGAAAATAAAAAAGCAAGTAAATACATTGGCAATGTCTTTAAACACTAGCTCTGCTAATTTCCAAAGAAGCCAATGGTGCTGTATTTTTCCTTTATGCCCTCAAGAGAGAGCAACCTCATATAAGACCTGTCTACCTTGAAGACCACCTAATGTTTTACAACTACAATTTCTAAAGAAAAACCTGACAAAAATATGGCCTGAGACAATACCATTTTATGAACAAATGTTCCCAAGTCACAGTGAATATTCCACATGACCAAATTTGCATGCTTTTTGTATTTGCCTGTAACGGTAGCCATTAATACTATGGGATAATGTATACACGTATATATACACAGATTTCTCCTTAAAATCAGATCCTCAGAAGTTCTTTAAAATAATATTCTTTAAAGAAGGCGTTCTGACGAGGTTTGAGTCAGAGTGACAGAAAAATCTGTTAATCTCCTATCAGGCAGAGTTAAATAACAGTCTTATTAGAGACTTTGATGATTTTGGAGGCAAACTTAATAATGATATAAATCAAATGTTAAAATAATCCTCTAAGGAAACTTACTTCATTTGAGAGAAAAATAAAGTTTCACCAGTAACCATAGTGAGTTGATATTATTGCAGTTGTTTTTATAAGTTGTTGCTATGACTTTTTTGACTTTGGGGCTAGAGTTTACTTCAAATACAACAGATGGCAATGATTACACTTCTGTAACTTTTTTTTCCTTGAATAACTAAACAGAGCATAATAAAATAAACAGTCGTGTACACTAGAGAGTTTTGTTTTGTTTCACATTTTATTAAAACTAAAAGTGAACAAAGTAACTCAAACCAAATATAAAATGAGACCTCCATGTATTCCAAACTTTACCTACAAATTGAAAAATATTAAGATATTCTATTTTTTTTTTTTTTTACTTCTTTCATGGTTTTAAGGAAACTAAAACAAAATGGAACAAAAAGATAGTAAGAAAGAAAGTTTGTGACATCGACAACTCAAATCAGAAGCAAATATTAAAAACCTTGGAGAAAGCTTCTCTTTATCTGTCTCAGTTCAGTTCAGTTGCTCAGTCATGTCCGACTCTTTGTGACCATGTGGACTACAGCATGCCAGTCTTCCCTGTCCATCACCAACTCCCAGAGCTTGCTCAAACTCATGTCTATCGAGATGGTGATGCCATCCAACCATCTCATCCTCTGTCGTCCCCTTCTCCTGCCTTCAATCTTTTCCAGCATCAGGGTTTTTTCTAATCAGTCAGCCTTTTGCATCAGGTGGCCAAAGCACTGGAGCTTTAGCTTCAGCATCAGTCCTTCCAGTGAATATTCAGGATTCATTTTCTTTAGGATTGACTGGTTTGATCTCCTTGCAGTCCAAGAGACTCTCAAGAGTCTTCTATAATCCCATAGTTCAAATGCATCAGTTCCTCAGAGCTCAGCCTTCTTTATGGTCCAACTCTCACATCCATACTTGATTGCCATAACTTTGACTATATGGAACTTTATCTGTCTCACTCACTACAAATTGGAGAAACCAGAACTTGATAGAATTAAAATCTGAAAAAAAATCTTATAATGAAATTTTTATCTCAGAGATGTTCAAATTTTTTTTCTCAGTATTATTTTTTCTTAGTATTATTATCTGTCAATACCTTGAATTTTCCTTTTCATGACCTCTCCAAAAGGAGAAGATTTGGGTAATTTTCAAAATTCAAACTAAAGCTTACAAACAAAGCTAAATAATGATTACTTTTCACATAGCATATTTTACATTAATTAATTCTATAAGGAATATTTAATCAAAATGACATAGTTGATGGGAAATTACCTCCAATGAACAAGAACACTGATGTCAAGAACCAGATTCCCATTTCCAGATGTTTAAAATGTTGATGTGTGTCCTTGGGTTAATCATTTCACTTCCATTCTTTATTTTCCCATTCTGACAAATGACGGCAATAAATTCCCTGATAAGATAGAATTTATAAGTCATGCTGAAATGTTTATACATTTTAATTAGATAGGGACTTTAATGCATCATAATAATATCAGTGATGGAACCTAACCCTTAGTCATGACGATTTCTTTGGCAGGGATAAGTCTGTCTTCAATAGTGTGTGGAATGGTTTCTCAATTGCCAAATTGCCTTTTTAATGATCTCACCATGATTTCATCCTTTGGTTAAGAGCTTGAGAATTTAATGAAATAAAGTGTACTGACTGAGCAATACCCA
The DNA here is from genome assembly GCA_006410935.1 of Redunca redunca. NCBI lineage: Eukaryota > Metazoa > Chordata > Mammalia > Artiodactyla > Bovidae > Redunca > Redunca redunca. The sequence continues at coordinate 1,533,737 of SJYQ01001302.1, read as the reverse complement.
AAGTATTTGCCTATAAAATTTTTATTAAAAAAAAAATCTTGCAGAAATTCAGCAAAATTACTAAAGCAGGTTAGCAAAACCAATCTTAGCAATGCTGAAATATCAAATACCTCTAGTAAGAATCACTGATACTACAGTCAATAAATTATTAATTATTGCAGACCCAAAGATACTAATCTGAGAACAAATAGACTGAAGTTCATATTCAAGGTATGTTTCCTGACTAAAAATAATGCTTGATGATGATTTTTTAAATTCATAAAAATAGAAAGAGTAAAAGAGTATAATAAGCATGCATAATGTACCCTCAAAAAATGACTACACTTTTACTATATATCCTGTCAGTATTTTTTTTTTCCTTATGCATATCTAGACAGTCCTCTATTTATATGTCTCTTTCCTGGAAAAGTATTTAAAAGTTAGAGGCCTAAAATAACCAAATTTTTAAATAGTACATGTAAATAGATCAGGTTATATTTGCAAAGAATTAAAATCATACATACACACATATATACCAAACACATGTTGCAAAGTTTCCTTATTACAGTTCAGATGGGCCCAGATAGATGAGAAGATGACATTGCAGGGAAGCCTCCAGGAAGACCCATGCATTCTTGTCCAGAGCAGGCCTTTCCCACCACCAATCCTTCTGCAGGGCCAAAAGCAAGAGTTCCTCACTCTACAAGCCTGGATAAGCTGAGTGCCTGGATGACTGGTGGGGAGAAGGGGCTGGGCTTCCCTTGCACACACTGTGACCTATTGGGTCTCAGCCAGCCCTGCACACTGTGATCATCAACCTGAGTGTCCCTTATGAACACAAGTGTCCCAACTTGGCAGCCTGTACAGGAAAACCTAAGGTCATCTGCCACTCAGCCTACCCTCATCCTGCCCTGACTCCACCATGCAAGAAGCATGTACAGTAGGAGCAAAGCTTAAGTCATCTGTTCAGTTAGCTGAGGGCTTCGCAGAGCTTCCTGAGCAAACAAGACGAGAGCATCAAAGAAGAGGACAACACGGAAGGCTGAGTCAGGTCTCTGTCTGCAAGACAACAAGGCCAGCAGCACCAAGGACCAACCAAAGCATATGTTCAAGGCTGTGGCAATCTGCCCTTTCCTGGCGTCCTTCTACAGAAGACCTTAAAATCATTCTGCAAAATTACCTCTGTTCAAAACTATACATGTACATTAATCATAGAATGTGTGTTCTGAAGAAATACCATATAATAAATAGGATTTCATATTAACATATTTATACACACATATCTGTACACTTTAATTATGATTGGATTATGCAAACTAATTTTTAAATATTTATTCTTTATGATGCTCATTGTATTAACTTACTCTCACTTATATTAAGAATCTTTGCAGGGTATAGAGAAAAAGGAATACTTCTTTGATGAAGCATTCCCACAGTTGATGGGAATGTAAATTAATCCAGTCACTTCAGAGAACAGTACGGAGTTTCCTTAAAACCTAAAACTAGAATTACCATATTATCTTACAGTTACACTCTCAGGTATAATATCAGAAAACTTTTAATTATACTAACACATATATATGGAATTTGGAAAGATGGTAATGATAACCCTCTATGCAAGACAGCAAAAGAGACACAGATGTATAGAACGGACTTTTAGACTCTGTGGGAGAGGGAGAGGGTGGGGTGATTTGGGAGAAGGGCATTGAAACATGTATACTATCAGGTAAGAAACGAATCACCAGTCTATGTTCGATACAGGATACAGGATGTTTGGGGCTGGTGCATGGGGATGATTCACAGAGATGATATGGGGTGGGAGGTGGGAAGGGGGCTCAGGATTGGGAACTCATGTACACCCATGGCTGATTCATGTCAATGTATGGCAAAACCAATACAGTATTGTAAAGCAAAATAAAGTAAAAATAAAAATTAAAAAAAAAAAGAACCACTATATTCACAGAAGCACAAATTGCAATAGCCAAGACTTCGAAGCAATCCAAATGTCTACTGACAGATGAATGGATAAAGAAGACATGCTATATTTTGTTGTTGGTACATATACACAATAAAACTTTGCTGTTGCTCTTCTGCTGCTAAGTCTTCTCAGACTTTTTGAGACCCCATGAACTGCAGCACGCCAGGATTTCCTGTCCTTCACTATCTTCTAGACTTTGCTCAAACTCATGCCCATTGAATCAGTGATGCCATCCAACCATCTCATCCTCTGTCACTGGTGGCCTCTTGCTCTCAGTCTTTCCCAGCATCAGGGACTTTTCCAGTGAGTAAGCTCTTCTCATAAGGATACCAAAGTATTAGAGCTTCAATTCAGAATCAGTCCTTCCAAAAAATATTCAGGGTCAACTTCTTTTAGGATTGAGTGCTTGATCTCCTTACTCTCCAACAGACTCTCAAGAGTCTTCTCCAGCACCACAGTTTGGAAGCATCAGTTCTTCAGCACTCAGCATTCTTTATGGTCCAACTCTCACAATCATACACGATTGCTGGAAAAACAACATTGACTATGCTGTCAGCTGTCAGACTTCTGTCAGCAAAGTGATGTCTCTGCTTTATAATACACTGCCTAGGTTCAAGGGATTAGATCTGATAGACAGAGTCCCTGTAGAACTATGGATGGGGGTTCGTAACATTGTTTAAGAGGTGGTGACCAAACCATCCCCAAGAAAAAGAAATCCAAAAGGGCAAAATGGCTATTCTGAGGAGGCCTTACAAATAGTTGAGAAAAGTAGAGAAGCGAAAGGCAAAGGAGAAAAAGAAAGCTGTACCTATCTGAATATAGAGTTTCAAAGAAAAGCAAGGAGAGATAAGAAAGCCTTCCTCAGTGAACAATACAAAGAAATACAGGAAAATGAGAGAATGGGATACAGGAAACAACAGAATAGGAAAGACTAGAGATCTCTTCAAGAAAATTAGAGATACCAAGGGAACATTTCATGCAAAGATGGGCACAATAAAGGAGAGAAATTATATGGACCTAACAGAAGCCGAAGATATTAAGAAGAGGTGGCAAGAACACACAGAACTATACAAAAAAGATCTTCATGACCCAGGTAAGCAAGATGGTGTGACCACTCACCTAAATCAGACATTCTGGAGTGTGAATTCAAGTGGCCCTTAGGAAGAATCACCACAAACAAAGCTAGTGGAGGTGATGGAATTCCAGCTGAGCTATTTCACATTCTGAAGATGATGCTGTGAAAGCGCTGCAGTCAATAGGCCAGCAAATTTGGAAAATTCAGCAGTGGTCACAAGACTGAAAAGGTCTGTTTTCATTCCAATCCCAATGAAAGGCAATGCCAAAGAATATTCAAACTACCCTGCAATTGCACTCATTTCACATGCTAGCAAATTAATGCTCAAATTCTCCAAGCCAGGGATCAATAGTACATGAACTGATGTTCATGATCCAGATGTTCAAGCTGGATTTAGAAAAGGCAGAGGAAACAGAGATCAAATTACCAACACCCACTGGATCATAGAAAAAGCAAGAGGATACCTGAAAAAACATCTACTTCTGCTTCATTGACTACACTTAATCCTTTGACTGTGTGGATCACAACAAACTATGGAAAATTTTTCAAGAGATGGGAATACCAGACCACCTACCTGCCTCCTGAGAAACTTGTATGCAGGCCAAGAAGCAACAGTTACAATCAGACATGGAACAAGGAACTGGTTCCAAATTGGGAAAGGAGTACTTCAAGACAGTATATTGTCACCCTGCTTATTTAACTTACAGAGTACATCATACAAAATACTGGGCTGTATGAAGCACAAGCTGGAATCAAGATAGGTGGGAAAAATATCAATAACCTCAGATATGCAGATGACACCATGTTTAAGACAGAAAACAAAAAGGAACTAAAGATCCTCTTGATGAAAGTGAAAGAGGAGAACGAAAAAGTTGGCTTAAAACTCAACATTCAAAAGATGAATTTCATGTCTGGTCCCATCACTTCATGGCAAATAGATGGGGAAGCAATGGAAACAGTGAGAGACTTTATATTCTTGGGCTCCAAAATCACTGCAGATGGTGACTGCAGGCATGAAATTAAAAGATGCTTGTTCCTTGGTAGAAAAGCTATGACAACCCTAGACAGCATATTAAAAAGCAGAGACATTACTTTGCCAACAATAGCCATGTATGGATGTGAGAGTTGGACCATAAAGAAGTCTAAAAGCTGAAGAACTGATGTTTTTGAACTGTGGTGTTGGGGAACTCTTACAAGTCCCTTGGACTGCAAGGAGATCAAACGAGTCAATCCTAAAGGAAATCAGTCCTGAATATTCATTGGAAGGACTGATGCTGAAGCTGAAGCTCAAATACTTTGGCCCCCTGTTGCAAAGAGCTGACTCTTTAGAAAAGACCCCAGTGCTGGGAAAGATTGAAGCCAGGAGGAGAAGGGGATGACAGAGTGCCGGGGTCCAGCCCCAGTGGATCCAGGGAATTCGAAGGTGGGGACGGCGTCGGCGTCTTTGGAAAAATACATATTTAATCACAGATATATAGAGAGATTAGAAATGGATAGTGTAGTAGGAAAATTAGTGGAGCAAAAGAGGCTGAATAACTTGGTTTACATGGAATAGCATCCATGCTCCAGATGGGAATTCATCCAGAAAAACGGGAGCAAGAAAGAAACAACGGGGGAATCAGTCTTTCCAGAAACTGATCCGATTTCTTTATTTTGGGGTTTGCTTATATATCTTTTGTTACACATAGGGATGAATACAGAGTCACGCGGGGGTCAGCAGTCCTGACCTTTATCAAATCAGGTGCTTCACATAAATGTATAAGAAAAGGTCTTAGGGAATTTACATCATCTTCTGGCCATGAGACCTGCTGACATTTTATGATCCTTTCTTTCTGATAACTAAAAAACTTATTTCTTCCAAGGGTGTTTTTTCTTTAAATGAGGCACCACCCTCCAAATAAAGTTGCATTCCTATAGGGTGAGGGTGTAGTGAGTTACAATCAAGAAAGGAATTTATTTAACCCAAGGTTAACATGATTAATCTTAAAGGTTAATACTTATTTCTCCTATATGCTAGTTATATTCATTATAAGGGCAGGGAACATGGAGATCTAGCAGCAAACATCAACCCAACAAATGAAAATCCCTTCACCAATGTTCCCCTTAAGATCTATTTAGTCTTAGGATAGTGATAAAGTTACATTTTTACATAGCAAGGACACAGTGATTCATAACAAAGTACAGTCATCTATTACAAGAGAAAATTCATTAACTGAAAAAGTCTAGTATTGCTAGCCTTAGAACCACTATATTTCATTTTCTATATTCCAAATACATTGATTAATATATTCCCAGGTGCCTAAGGATATGGAGGCCTGGTGGCAATCATTGACTCGACAATGAGAAAAGCCCTATGCTAATTAAGACTTTAAAATACTCCAAAACTCTCTGTGCTGTTTATGGTTGAGAGGTAGTAAACAATCATGTGCATAGTGGCAGAGAGTTTTGACCTGAGACACCCTTGACACACCCAGGGCAGGGAATTAGCAGCAATTATTGACACAACAAATCAAAAACCGTTCACCAATATAATTTCTAACCAACCCACCATACTAATAATTTCCAACTCCCCAAAAGAATTTGCCTTTAGTAAGTCTAAAACATCTCATGCCTCTCAGGTTGGGAGGCTGTAAACAATCACATGTGGCCGGACAAACCTATACAGGTGAGCTAGATAACCTTCAGAGGAGTCCGTAAGCTGAAACACTCTTGTCACACCCAGGAATTTTTATTGCCTTGGAGCTGCACATTAACTCCTTCTCTGAGAGAAACGGTTATGGGGGAGAGCCCCCCGTAAAGTCAGAGGTGTAGGTGAGAGCATAAAACAGACTCTGGTTTTGGGGTAGATGCTGGAGAACAGGGGGTTTCCTGAGGCTCGATCACGCCTTTGCGTATGCCAAGCCTCCTTCCTCATGACCTTTGCCATGGGCGGAGTTCCTTGCGCTGGCTCCCAGCAACAGAGGATGAGATGGTTGGATGCCATCACCAACTCAATGGACACACATTTAAGCAAACTCCAGGAGATGGTAAAGGACAGGGAAGCCTGGTGTGTTGTAGTCCATGCAGTCTTAAAGAATTGGACACGACTGAGCAACTGAAGAACAACAAGGTTTGTCATAGCTTTTCTTCCAAGGAGCAAGTTCTTTAAATTTCCTTGCTACAGTCATAATCCACAGTGATTTTGGCACCCAAACAGTCTGTCACTGTTTCCATTTATCCCCATCTATTTTCCATGAAGGGATGGGACCAGATGCCATGATGTTAGTTTTTTGAATGTTGAGTTTTATGCCAGGTATTTCACTCTCCTCTTTTATCTTCATCAGGAGGCTCTTTAGCTCTTCTTCAATTTCTGCCAGTGGAGTGGTGTCATCTGCATATCTGAGGTTATTGATATTTCTCTGGCAATCTAAATTCCAGCTTGTGTTTCATACAATGGCATTTTACATGGTGTACTCTGCATAGAAGTTAAAAAAGCAGTGTGCCAATATATAGCCTTTACATACTCCTTTCCCAATTTTGACCAATCCTTGTTTCTTGTCCTGTTCTAACTGTTGCTTCTTGTCCTTTCCATTAAAAGAAGATGTTCTTTCCATCACAGGGGATTGGAATGCAAGAGTAGGAAGTCAGGAGATACCTGGACTAATAGGAAAGTTTGTTCTTAGAGTACAGAATGAAGCAGGCAAAGCCTAACAGAGTTTTGCCAAGAGAACGCACTGGTCATGCAAACATCCTCTTCCAACAATACAAGAGAAGACTCTACACATGGACATCAGTTCAGTTCAGTTCAGTCACTCAGTCGTGTCTGACTCTTTGCAACCCCATGAATCGCAGCACGCCAGGCCTCCCTGTCCATCACCAACTCCCGGAGTTCACTCAGACTCACGTTCATTGAGTCAGTGATGCCATCCAGCCATCTCATCCTTGGTCGTCCCCTTCTCCTCCTGCCCCCAATCTCTCCCAGCATCAGAGTCTTTTCCAATGAGTCAACTCTTCACATGAGGTGGCCAAAGTACTGAAGCTTCAGCTTTAGCATCATTCCTTCCAAAGAAATCCCAGGGCTGATCTCCTTCAGAATGGACTGGTTGGATCTCCTTGCAGTCCAAGGGACTCTCAAGAGTCTTCTCCAACACCACAGTTCAAACGCATCAATTCTTCAGCGCTCAGCCTTCTTCGCAGTCCAACTCTCACATCCATACATGACCACAGGAAAAATCATAGCCTTGACTAGACGGACCTTAGTCAGCAAAGTAATGTCTCTGCTTTTGAATATGCTATCTAGGTTGGTCATAACTTTTCTTCCAAGGAGTAAGCGTCTTTTAATTTCATGGCTGCAGTCACCATCTGCAGTGATTTTGGAGCCCCCCAAAATAAAGTCAGCCACTGTTTCCACTGTTTCCCCATCTATTTGCCATGAAGTGATGGGACCGGATGCCATGATCTTCGTTTTCTGAATGTTGAGCTTTGCCAACTTTTTCCTCTTTCACTTTCATCAAGAGGCTCTTTAGTTCCTCTTCACTTTCTGCCATAAGGGTGGTGTCATCTGCATATCTGAGGTTATTGATATTTCTCCCGGCAATGTTGATTCCAGCTTGTGTTTCTTCCAGTCCAGCGTTTCTCATGATGTACTCTGCACAGAAGTTAAATAAGCAGGGTGACAATACACAGCCTTGACATACTCCTTTTCCTATATGGAACCAGTCTGTTGTTCCATGTCCAGTTCTAACTGTTGCTTCCTGACCTGCATACAGATTTCTCAAGAGGCAGGTCAGGTGGTCTGGTATTCCCATCTCTCTCAGAATTTTCCACATGGACATCACCAGATGGCTAACTAATATGGAAATCAGATTGATTATATTATTTGCAGGTGAAGATGGAGAAACTCTATATAGTCAGCAAAGATCAGACCTGGAGTTTACTATGGCTCAGATCATCAGCTCCTTATTGTAAAATGCAGGCTTAAATCGAAGAGAGTAAGGAAAACCACTAGGACGTGTAAGTATGACCTAAATAAAATCCATATGACCACACAGTGGAGATGACAAACAGAATCAAGGGATTAGATCTGGTAGACAAAGTGCCTGAAAAAGTATAGGAGGAGATTCACAACACTGTCCAGGAGGCAATGACAAAAACCACCCCCAATGAAAACAAATGCAAGAAGGCAAAGTGGTGTTCTGAGGAGGACTTAACAAATAGCTGAAAATAGAAGAGAAGTAAAAGCAAGGGAGAAAGAAAAACATATACCCAACTGAACATAGAGTTCCAGAGAACAGCAAGGAGAGAAAAGATAGCCTTCTTAAGTGAACAATGAAAAGACAGAGGGAAAACAGTAGAATGGGACAGACTAGCGTTCTCTTCAGTAAAATTGGAGGTAGCAAAGGAACTATCTCCCTTGCTATATTTTCATGCAAAGATGGCACAATAAAGGACACAAATAGCAAGAACTTACCATAAGCAGGAGAGATCAAGAAGAGGTGGCAAGAATACACAGAAGAACTATACCAGAAAGGGCTTAATGACCCAGATAACTGTGATTGTGTGGTGGTGTGGTCACTTACCTAGAGGCATATATCCTGGAGTGTGAAGTCAAGTGGGACTTAGGAAGCATTACTACAAACAAAGTTAGTTCAGGTGATGGAATTCCAGTTAAGTTATTTCAAAAGTTATTTAAGATGATGGAATTCCAGTTAAGCTGTTTCAAATCCTAAAAGATGATGCTGTGAAAGTGCTGTTCTCAATATGCCAGCAAATTTGGAAAATTCAGTAATGGCTACAGGACTATAAAAGATCAGTTTTCATTCCAATTCCAAAGAGAGGCAATGGCAAAGCATGTTCAGACTACCATACAATTAGACTCATTTCACAGGCTAGCAAGATTATGCTCTAAATCCTTCAAGCTAGGCTTCAGCAGTATATGAACAGAGAAATGCAGATGTACAAGCTGGACTTAGAAAAGGCAGAGGAAGCAGAGATCAAATGACCAACATCCATTGGATCATAGAAAAAGCAAGGGAATAGCAAAAAAAAAAATCTACTTCTGCTTCATTGATTAAGCTAAAGTCTTTAATTGTGTGGATCACAATAGAATATTATTCAGCCATAAAAAATAATGAAATAATGCCATTTACAACATGGATGGACCTAGAGGTGCTCATGCTAAATGAAGTAGGCAGACAAAGACAAATTTCATATAATATTGCTTACATGTGGAATCTAAAATATGATACAAATGAACTTATTTGGAAAGCAGACTTACGGACATAGAGAACAAATTTGTGATTACTAAAGAAGAAAAGAGGTGGAGGAGGGAAAAATTAAGAGATTGGGATTAATGGATACACACTACTATCAATATAAATAAAATAGATAAACAACAAGTTCTATTGTATAGCTATTGTTGTTCAATCACTACGTCATGTTCTACTCTTTGAGACCCCATGGACTGTAGCAAGAAGGTTCCTCTAGCCTTCACTGTCTCAGAGTTTGCTCAGATTCATGTCCATTGAGCTGGTTATACTATGTAACCATCTCATTTTCTGTTTCCCTCTTCCCTTTCTGCCCTCAATATTTCCCATCATCAGGGTCTTTTCCAATGAGTCAGTCCTTTGCATTAGGTGGCCAAAATATAGGAGCTTCAGTTTCAGCATCAGTCCTTCCAATGAATGTTTAGGGTTGATTTCCTTTAGGATTGATTGGTTTGATTTCTGTGCAGTCCAAAGGACTCTTAAGAATCTTCTCCAGCATGACAATTCAAAGCATCAGTTCTTCAGTGTTCTGCCTTCTTTATGGACCAACTCTCACATCTATATGTGACTACTGGAAAAACCATCCCTTTGACTATATGGATCTTTGTCAGCAAAGTGATGTCTCTGCTTTTTAATACATTGTCTAGGCTTGTCGTTGCTTTCCTTCCAAGGAATAAGCGTCTTTTAATTTCTTGGCTACAGTTACCATTCACAGAGATTTTGGAGCGCAAGAAAAAAACCTGTCACTGCTTTCACTTTCCCCCTTCCATTTGCCATGAAGTGATGGGACTTGTTGAGTTTTAAGTCAGCTTTTTCACTCTCCTCATTCACCCTCATCAAGAGGCTCTTTAGTTCCTCTTCACTTTCTGCCATTAGAGTCATATCATCTGCATATCTGTGGTTGTTCATATTTCTCCCAGCAATCTTGATTCCAGCTTGTGATTCAGCCAGCTCAGATTTCATGATGTACTCTGCATAGAAGTTAAATAAGCAGGGTGACAGTATACAGACTGTTACACTCCTTTCCCAATTTGGAACTAGTCAGCTGTTCCATGTCCAGTTCTAGCTGTTGCTTCTTGACCCTCATACAGGTTTTTCAGAAGACAGATAAGATGGTAGTCCATCTCACTTTAACAATTTTCCACAGTTTCTTATAATCCACACAGTCAAAGGCTTTAGTGTTCTCAATGAAGCAGAAGTAGATATTTTTCTGGAATTCCCTTGCTTTCTCTACTATACAAAGTGTTGGCAATTTGATCTTTGATTTATCTGCCTCTTTGAAACCCAGCTTGAAATCTGGAGGTTCTCAGTTCACATACTACGGAAGCCTAGCTTGAAGGATTTTGAGAATAACCTTACCAGCAGGTGAAATGAGCACATTTGTATGGTTGTTTGAACATCCTTGGGCATTGCCATTTTGCGGATTGGATTGAAAACTGATCTTTTCTAATCCTGTGGCCATTTTTTTTTTTTTTCCAAATTTGCTGACATATTGAGTGCAGTACGTTAGCTGCATCATCTTTTAGGATGTGAAATAGCTCAACTGCAATTCCATCACCTCCAATAGCTTTGTTTGTAGTGGTGCTTCCTAAGGCCCACTTGACTTCAAACTCCAGTGTGTCCAGCTCTAGGTGAGTGACCACACCATAGTGGTTATCTGGATCATTAAGACCTTTCTTGTGTAGTTCTTCTGTGTATTTTTGTCACCTCTTCTTAATCTCTTCTGCTTCCTTATCATTTCTGTCCTTTATCATGCCTTTCCTAGCATGAAATATTCCCTTGACATCTCCAATTTTTTTGATGGGATCTCTAGACTTTCCCATCTATTGTTTTTCTCTGTTTATTTAGATTGTTCATTTAAGAAGGGCTTCTTATCTCTCCTTGCTATTCTCTGGGACTCTGCATTCATTTGGGTATATCTTTCTTGCCTTTCACTTCTTTTCTTTCCTCAGCTATTTGATAAGCTTCCTCAGATAACCACTTTGCCTTCTTGCATTTCTTTTCCTTAGAGATGGTTTTGGTCACTGCCTCCTGTACAATGTTACAAACTTCCTTCCATAGTTCTTCAGGCACTCTGTCTACCAGATCTAATCCCTTGAATCTATTTGTCCTTCCCACTGTTTAATCATAAGGAATTTGATTTAGGTCATATGTGAATGTTCTAGTGTTTTCCCTACTTTTTTTCAATTTAAGCCTGAATTTTGCATTAAGGAACTCATAATCTGAGCCATAGTCAACTCCAGGTCTTATTTTTCCTGACTGTATAGAGCTTCTCCATCTTTGGCTGCAAAGAACATAATCAATTTGATTTCAGTATTGGCCATCTAGTGATGTTCATGTGTAGAGTCATCTCATGTTGTTAGAAACGCGTGACCAGCTATGACCAGCATGGCGTCTTGCTATGGTGTCTTGAAAAACTCTGTTAGCATTTGCCCTGCTTAATTCTGTACTCTGAGTACAGGCTTGCCTGTTATTGCAGGTATCTTTTGACTTCCTACTTTTGCATTCTAATCCTCAGTGATGAAAAGCATCTCTCTCTCTCTCTCTTTCTCTCTCTCTCTCTTTTGGTGTTATTCATAGAACTGGTCAACTTCAGCTTCTTTGGCATCGGTGGTTGGGGCATATAGTTGGATTACTGTGATATTGAGTAGTTTGTCTTGGAAAGGAATGGTGATTGTTCTGTCATTTTTGAGATTACACCAAATCTACATTTTGGACTCTTTTGTTGACCATGAAGGTTACTCCATTTCTTCTAAGGGATTCTCAACCACAGTAGTAGATACATGGCCATCTGAATTAAATTCACTCATTCCCATCCAATTTAGTTGACTGATTCCTAAGATGTTGACGTTCAGTCTTGCCATCTCCTGCTTGACCATGCCCAATTTACCTTGATTCATGAATCTAACATTCCAGCTACTTATGCAATATTGTTCTTTACAGTGTTGGACTTTACCTTCACCATCAGACACATCCGCAGCTGAGTGTTGTTTCTGCTTTGGCCCAGCTGCTTCATTCTTACGGGAGCTATTAGTAATTGCCTTCTATGCTTCTCAGGAGCATATTGGACACCTTCTGGCCTGGGGGGCTCATCTGCTGGTGTCATATCTTGTTTTACCTTTTCATACTGCCCATGGGGTTCTCCAGGCAAGAGTACTGGAGTAGGTTGCCATTTCCTTCTCCAGCAGACCACATTTTGTCAGAAATCTTCACTATGACCCATCTATCTTAGGAGGCCCTGAAGGGTATGGCTCATAGTTTGATTGAGTTATGCAATTCCTTCACCCCATCTAGTCTATGATTCATAAAGGGGTAGTGTATAGCACAGGGAACTATATTCAATATTCTTTAGTCAACCATAATGGAAAAGAAAATAAATATGCACATACATCTGTTGTTGCTTAGTTGCTAAGAAGTTTATGACTTTGTGATCCCATGGACTGCAGCCCACCATGCTCCTCTTCCATGGGATTTTCCAGACAAGAATACTGGAGTGCGTTACCATTTCCTTCTCCAGGGGATCATCTCAATCCAGGGACTGAACCTGCATCTCCTGTGATGGCAAGGAGATTCTTTTATCACTGAGCCACCAGAAAGCCCCGTATACATACAAGTATACAGAACTTAATCACTTTGGTGCACATCAGGAACTAACTCAACATTGTAAATCAAATATACTTCAATTTTAAAAATAAATTTTAAAAAGTATACCTGTGGTGGATTCATGCTGATGTATGACAGAACCAATACAGTATTGTGAAGTAATTAACCTCCAATTAAAATAAATAAATTTATATTTAAAAAAATAAATAAATAAAAAGCATTTTATATTTGTAATATTATGTCTTCCAGGGAGAATTTTATTTCTACAGCTGATAAAACATATCATATTTTTAAAAAGCCAGGAGACCTACTTGAGGAAGATGAAAGTGCTTACTTAAATATTCCTGATATAACATCCTAGGACATGATGGGGAGGAATGGTTCCTACACCATTTGCAGAAGAATTGGATAGGTATTTGGAGGTTGGAAATCTAGGGTGGATCTTCCTAACTCTTAATAGACATGAGCTCCTGGAAATGAAACTTAGGTTTTCCTTTCCTCTGTTTCCTTAAGATTTATTTGTTGATCAAATAAGTCTTTGCTCTTTCCTAAATACATTTAAAATGCATGTGAGAGAAGAATTTATAGATGAAGACAAAACAGGCCAGGGAAAGAATGAAGGCTGAACAGGGCAGAGGGGGAAACAGACACATCCACAGATGGTCTCTGGGGGAAAGAAGCCAAAGACATGGAGGAGGCAGCCCTGAAGCAGTGGGAGAAAGGGAGGAAAGTGTTTCAGAAAGGAAAGAGGGTGCCTTCCAGAAGTCGGGAAGCAGAAGACAACAGAAACCGTCTGTTGTCATTTTAGTTCAATCTAAACAAAAGCTTGATGGCAGTGGAGGTGACAATCACACACAGTTGTTTTCAGAATTTTTAATATAAAAGAAAGAGATGGAATGGTGTCTGTGAGACAACTGACATCTATAGTGTTTTGTTTTGTTTTTTTCCTGAAGAATGGAAGGGGATCTGGGATCTTTGTTATTAATTAATTAGTCATTTCCCATTTTATTCAAAGATCCCCCAACAGAATTCAAAGAAGGTGTCCCAACCTGCATGAGGCTCCACTGTTACACAGTTATCTCAATCATATACAGAGCTCTAAGGACATAAAGGACCACAGTAAGCTCTTCAAAGCTGTGCGACTTACCTCTGTAGCTTCAGAAGCTGTTACAGTGCTGTTTTGGAGCCTTCAGAAAATGCTTAGGGCTCAACATCATCATGTGATCATTTGTATCACGAAATGATATGAAAAAAAAAAGCTCAACAAAGGGTTTGGGGTTGTTTATTTTGTTTTTATTATATGTGGATGGCAATTTAATTTGCTTCTATGCAACAATCCTGTGGCTCAGTTGGTAAAGAATTGCCTGCAATTCAGGAGACCTCAGTTTGATCCCTGAGTCAGGAATATCCCCTGGAGAAGGGAATGGCAAACCACACCAGTGTTCCTGCCTGGAGAATTCCATGGACAGAGGAATCTGATGGGCTACGGGATCACGAAAGAGTCGGACAGAACTGAGTGACTAACCCTCACTTTCACTTCATATACAACAATGAAACAACAAAGAGAAACACAGAAATGAAGCAACCTGAGAAACACAGAGAAGGAAATGGGAGATCGCTGACAGCCTAAGACCACCAAGAAAGTGACAGAGGATGGGATCTGAGGCCCAGATAGAAGAAGAATTCTTTCCATGGAAGGGAGGCGTGATGGAGATAAGGACGTGTGCAGATGCAGACATGGGTCTCCATGACTCAGTGGGAAGAGTGGAGGAGGGCGACAGGAAGGAATTTAAAGGAGTTTCAGTCCATAAAGAGGGCAGATTATCTGCTGAGTGTGAGGGGAGAAAGGGGCACAGTCTGACTTCAGCAGGGCAGTAGGCTGTTTGAGATTAGTAAATGAAAGGACTTTCTACATTATGAAGCCAGAGAGATGCACTTAGGTCCTTAATGCTATATATCAAGATGTGGTCACATGATGTACTGTAAATGCAGTTGCAATGAGAAACCAAGTTTATTAATTTAAACATAAGAAGATTTCTAAATTGTAAAAGAAAACAAAAACTAAAATAGTAAATGTGTAAAACTTGTGAGCATACTAATCATAAAAGAAAAAAAGACAAAAAAAACGGGAAAATTCTTCAACTAATGAGGAATCTAACAATAAAAGTTAACAAATTATTTCTGCCTTTTAAATCAGGAATTGTTTTCTTCTATAAAAATGACCATGTGAGCAATATATATTCATCTAATAAAACTATTAAAAATAAAAATGCTGCAAAAAATAATTCAATACCACTTGAAATTCAACACATGGAGATATTCACTTTTTAAACTTTGCTGTATCTGCTTTCAAATTTTTCCTACGCATCAGTTCAGTTCAGTTCAGTTCAGTTGCTCAGTCGTGTCCGACTCTTTGCTACCCCATGAATCGCAGTGCTCCAGGCCTCCCTGTCCATCACCAACTCCCGGATTTCACTCAAACTCACGTCCATCGAGTCGGTGATGCCATCCAGCCATCTCATCCTCGGTCGTCCCCTTTTCCTCCTGCCCCCAATTCCCCCAGCATCAGAGTCTTTTCCAATGAGTCAACTCCTCACATGAGGTGGCCAAAGTACTGGAGTTTCAGCTTTAGCATCATTCCTATGCATACACAAGTATAAACCACGCCCACATTTAGAAATACGTAGATGTATCACATACATTTTCCCAAAGCATCACATAAATTTTCACTTAATATATCATATCTTTTTATGTTAATAAATATCCAAGTGATTATTATTCATAGCCATTTACTATCACAATGTAAAACAAAATCTGTTTAGCAAAGCCTTTTTTGGATATTTTGACTGTTTATAATAGTTACGATTTGTTCCTATTACAAAGAATCTTTCAAGGAACAGTTTTCTATGTAATTATTTGCTAAAGGAAAAAAATTTTAAGTGAAATTTTTGAGTGAAAGATTTTGCCCATTAAACACTTGGAAACTCTGGAAAGGTTATGACAATTTTTACCCTAAGAGCAGTGAGCATTTCCCTACAATTACGCCCACCTATGAATCAAAATTTAATCCTTGCTAAGGTGATAAAATATGCTGTTATTTAATTTATATTTCTTTAAAAACAAGTGAGATTGTAATTTTTCAACTTTCTTTAATGGTCATATGTATTCTTCCTTCCTAAAATGATAATATTCTTTATCTACATGTTAGTCACTCTGTTGTGTCTGACTCTTGCAACCCCATAGACTGTAGTCTGCCAGGGTCCTCTGTCATGGGATTCTCCAGGCAAGAACACTGAAGTGGGTAGCCATTCCCTTCTCCAGAACATATTCCTGACCCAGGAATCAAACCTGGGTCTCCTGCATTGCAGGCAGGTTCTTTACCATCTGAGCCATCAGGGAAACCCATATGGTATACATACTTACATGTATATATACATACATATGGTAAATATTTTAATATGGTTAACATTTTAATTTATTTATTTTATTGGAGGCTAATTACAATATTGTAGTGGGTTTTCCATGCAGTGACATGAATCAGCCATGGGTGTACATGTGTTCCCCATCCTGAACCCCCCTCCCACCTCCCTCTCCATCCCATCCCCCAGGGTCATCCCAGTGCACCAGCCCTGAGCACCCTGTCTCATGAATCGAACCTGGACTGGTGGTCTGTTTCACATATAGTAAAAATATATGTTTCAATGTTATTCTCTCAAACTGTCCCACCCTTGCCCTTTCCCACAGAGTCCAAAAGTCTGTTCTTTACATCTGTGTCACTTTAGTTATCTCACAAATAGGGTCATCATTAACATCTTTCTAAATGCCATATATATGCGTTAATATATTGTATTGGTGTTTTTCTTTCTGATATATCACTGTATAATAGGCTCCAGTTTCATCCATCTCATTAGAACTGATTAAAATGTACTCTTTTAATGGCTGAGTAATATTCCATTGTGTATATGTACACAGCTTTCTTATCCATTCATCTGTTGATGGACATCTAGGTTGCTTCCACGTCCTAGCTATTGTAAACAGTGCTGCGATGAACATTGGGGAACACGTGTCTCTTTCAATTCCTGGTTTCCTCTGGTTTCCCCAGCAGTGGGATTGCTGAGTCATAAGGCAGTTCTATTTCCAGTTTTTTAAGGAATCTCCACACTGTTCTTCATAGTGGCTATACTACTTTGCATTCCCACCAACAGTGTAAGAGGGTTCCCTTTTCTCTGCACCCTCTCCAGCATTTATTGTTTGTAGACTTTTGTATAGTAGCCATTCTGACTAGCGTGAGATGCTACCTCATTGTGGTTTTGATTTGCATTTCTCTGCTAATGAGTGATGTTGAGCATCTTTTCATGTTTGTTAGCCATCTGTGTGTCTTCTTTGGAGAAATGTCTATTTAGTTCTTTGGCCCATTTTTTGATTGGGTTGTTTATTTTTTTGGAATTGAGCTGCATGAGCTGTTTGTATATTTCTGAGATTAATTCTTCGTCAGTTGCTGCATTTGCTATTATTTTCTCCCATTCTGAAGGCTGTCTTTTCATCTTGCTTATAGTTTCCTTCGTTGTGAAAAAGCTTTTAAATTTAATTAGGTCCCATTTGTTTATTTTTGTTTTTATTTCCATTACTCTAGGAGGTGGGTCATAGAGGATCCTGCTGTGATTTATGTCAGAGAGTGTTTTGCCTATGTTCTCCTCGAGGAGTTTTATAATTTCTGGTCTTACATTTAGGTCTTTAGTCCATTTTGAGTTTATTTTTGTGTATGGTGTTAGAAAGTGTTCTAATTTCATTCTTTTACAAGTGGTTGACCAGTTTTCCCAGCAGCACTTGTTAAAGAGATTGAAGTGGCTTTTCTCCATTGTATATTCTTGCCTCCTTTGTCAAAGATAAGGTGTCCATAGGTGCATGGATTTATCTCTGGGCTTTCTATTTTGTTTCATTAATCTATACTTCTGTCTTTGTGCCAGCACCATACTGTCTTAAGAAATATTTTAATGGTGATAATATTCAGTGCCAACATCCGCAAATATTAGTGCCATTGTGACTTCAGTCATTGTTGCCTTAGCTATGCCTCACATGCTGATTAACCCATTCATTGAATTTCTAATTTCAAAAATTTCATTTTATAGATGTTCCTTTCATTGTTTTTTATTTTTGCTGATTATTTTTCCTTTCCTGATTTCTATTTCATCTTTTATTTCTTCAAATAATTCATACTTTAGGTCCTTGACAATCTAATTTGTTGTTGTTTCCATTTACCTTTCCATGTTGACAGTTTGTTTCATTTTACATTTGGCATCTTTTGAATGTGAGTGTCTCTCATGCACAAAGAGCTTGAATCCAGGGAGGAGGGAAGGAAGTGATCATTTTAAAATAAACCACAAGACACAATGTGTCTCTATTCTTCTTAGATATTTTCTTAACTTAAGTTGGTAAAGAATCTGCCTGCAATGCAGGAGACCCCAGTTCAATTCCCGGGTCAGCAAGATCTACTGGAGAAGGGACAAGCTACCCACTCCAGTATTCTTGGGCTTCCCTGTTGGCTCAACTGATAAAGGATCTGCCTGCAATGCGGGAGACCTGGGTTCAGTCCCTGGGTTAGGAAGATTCCCTGGAGAAGGAAAAGGCTCCCCACTCCATTATTCTGGCCTGGAGAATCCCATGGACTGTATAGTCCATGGGGTTGCAAAAAGTCAGACACGACTAACTTTCACTTTCTTAACGTATGTAATCAATTGCCAAAGGTGTTCAGTGTCCTGCCTTTGTTTCAGCTGCAGAATCAGTGTCAAGATTTGTGAATGGAAGTGACTAAGGATGCTGGTACCTCAGGCCCCTAATGAAGTATCCATGCCCTTGCTACGCTTCTCAAGACACTGCTTCTCCTTCACTTTCACATTTAGAAACTTCTATAAACTTTTCAGGCATGTGTCCTCAGGGCAAAGGCAATGCCTGTGTGTCAACCCACAACAATTTCATCAGTATTTTCCTTATGTCTGTGAAACCACCATTGAAATTCAGGGTTCATACCTCCAATTTTTCTCCCTCACTATGAATTGGAAAAAGGCCCAAACTAACAGTTGGAAAACCTCTGCTTTTTGAACTTCAAACAGTAAAAGATAAGACTGAAAAAGTTTTTGAGAAACAAGTCTTAACAAAATAATATTTAAATCTAGTGCAATGACTTCCCTGCCCAGATACAATATTTGAGAGAGCGTCAAGTAAGCACCCATTAACTGGTCAGGAAGGTGGGTAAGAAAGCAAAAAACTTAAATCAGCTTGGGAATAGGTACAGAAAAGAACTCTAAGTGTGGTGGTGGGCAGACAGAAAGTGGTGGCTGCAAGAAGCTCAGAAACCCAAAGGGATTTGGAGAAAAATGTGTTATCTAAACAAAAAAGAGTCCAGATGATGAAAAAAAAGTAATTGACTGAGACTTAAAATCTCCTGTGGGATTTATTGTTTATAGACTTTTTGATGATGGCCATTCTGACCGGTAGTTGTAGTTTTGGCTTGCATCTGTCTAATAACTAGTTCTGTTGAGTACCATTACATGTGCTTTTTGGCTGTCTCTATGTCTTCTTTGGAGAAATGTCTACTTAAATCTACCACTCATTTTTATAGGGTCACTTTTTTTATACTGAGCTTCATTAACTGTTTGAAGAGGGTGTGGAGAAAAGGGAACCCTCCTATGCTCTTGGTGGGGATGTAAATTGGTGCAACTATTATGAAGAACACTCTGGAGTTTCTTAAAAAAAAAAAAAAGCTAACAGTAGAACTACCATATGACCCAGCAATCCCACTCCTGGGCATGTACCTGGAGAAAACCATAATTTGAAAATATACATACACCCCAATGTTCATTGCAGCACTGTTTACAGTAGCCAGGTCATGGAAGCAACCTAAATGTCTATTGACATATGAATGGATACAGAAGATGCGGTACATATAAGCAATCACTCAGGCACAAAATAAACATATGAATAAACATATCACTCAGGCATAAAAAGAACAAAATAATGCCATTTGCAGCAACACGGATGGACCTGAGATTGTCACATTGAGTGAAGTAAGTCAGACACAGAAAGACAAATATGTTATGATATTGCTTATTTATGGAATCTTTTTAAATGGAGTACAAATTAACCTATTTATAAAACAGAAGTAGAGCCATGGATGTAGAAAGCAGACTTACAGTTACCAGAGGATAAGTGGGCAGGGGGATAAACTGGGAGACTGGGAGTGACAAATACACACTACTGCTACATATAAAACAGATAAGTCATAAGAACCTAAAGCACGAGAACTATACTCAATACTCTATAATGGCCTCCATGGGAAAAGGATCTTTAAGAAAAAGAGTGGATATATGTATACTGATTCTTTTTGCTGCACACCTGAAACTAATACAACATTGTACCAACAATACTCCAAAAAAGAAAAAGTCCCTATTGGGCCCTAAACTTTTACTAGGAAGCGGCGGGTGTTAGAGATATGCAGCCACCTTTAAAGCAGTCACTTCAAACACGGATAAGGAGGATGTGGTTAAGCTCCCTTTACAAAAAGAGCCTTCTGCACAGGATGCCAGTGCTGCTGTGAACCCGTGACTTCCAGGGTTCATCTTTTCTACCCTTTTTCCAATAAGAGGTTTGCTAAACTTATCTTATGCTGTTCATCAGGTGCAGGGATGAGGAGAGGGAGGGGTGATGTGTTACATTAGTGTATAGCTAAGGATCGAGAAGGGCTTCCCATGTGGCACTAGTGATAAAGAACCCGCCCACCAGTGCGGGAGATGTAAAGAGACTTGGGTTCAGTCCCTGGGTTCGGAAGCTCCCCTGGAGGCGGGCACGGAAATCCACTCCAGTATTCTTGCCTGGAGAATCCCATAGCCAGAGGAGCCTTGCGGACTATGGTCCATAGGGTCACAAAGAGTCAGACAGGACTGAAGCAAGTTAACAGGCACACAGGGATCAAGAGGAGGCATATGAGGACTTAATGGAAAAGATCACAGAGCCCCATGGACCTGGGCTTCGGGATGATACAGTCACTGCCTGGGCTTCCACACTTCCCCCTGGAGGAGAGCATCAGTGTGGTCTGTGTGACNGCACTCAGCCTTCTTTATGGACCAACACTCACACCCATATGTGACTACTGGAAAAACCATAACTTTGACTATGTGGACCTTTGTTGGCAAAGTAATGTCTTTGCTTTTTAATATGCTGCCTAGGTTTGTCATAGCTTTTCTTCCAAGGAGCTAGTGTCTTTTAATTTCATGGCTTTTCATGAAAAGGCAAAAAGAAATGATATATGTACATACACAGAGGAATTTATTTCAGATGTTCTTGGGGAAAAAATTAAACCTGGCAAGTAGGAAAATAAATGTTTGTTTTACATTTAGGAAGATTTGGGATCTAATTGCATTCTGTACAGCTGCTGCTGCTGCTAAGTCACGTCAGTCGTGTCCGACTCTGTGTGACCCCATAGACAGGAGCCCACCAGGCTCCTCTGTCCCTGAGAGGGGAGTGTTCTCCCGGCAAGAACACTGGAGTGGGTTGCCATTTCCTTCTCCAGTGTGTGAAAGTGAAAAGTGAAAGTGAAATCGCTCAGTTGTGTCCAAATCTTAGTGACCCCATGGACTGCAGCCTACCTGGCTCCTCCGTCTATGGGATTTCCCAGGCAAGAGTACTGGAGTGGGGTGCCATTGCGTTCTCTGATTCTGTACTAATCCTTAAAATAAATAAACTATGTTTTTTTCCAAAGTCTGATTTTTCAAACACAGAATAGCAAGAGACAGTGCGCTCACCCAGTTCAGTCTCATTGTCATTTGCTCTGGTTGTTTACAGGCATCATAACAGTCATGCCTTTATGCCCAGGTTTAACCAGAACATAACAATCAGAAAACCAATTTGCAAAACATGGAACAAGTTCTTCATTTCCCCCAACATCCTTTGATGTTCCAATCAGCCCCTTTTGAGTAATCCATCAGGTCCAAATCCACTTCCATTTTCTCCAGTCTTTGGGGAGAGAATTTCTCTCAGACTCCTGTGTTTGTGATTCCAGCAGTTTCTGAGAGCCACTCTCATTAACTACATATAATCTGCCTTTTTTGAAAAATGGGTAGTTTAACTGCACAATTTCATTAGGCAGGGAGAGCTGAGTGGGTTCTAATTTTATAAGTGATCAGCTTCTAAATGAATATTTTAATGTAGAACAGCTTTTCCTTCCCTTAAGAAATAAATCCCAGATAATGAATTCACAGAAATAGCAGACTTGCAGCCTCGCTAGATGGCTGATTTGACATTTGCGTGGAGACCTGGACTCCTAAGCGTTCCTTCAGCGCACTGCCTTCCTCTTGTTTCAGCAGAGACATCCCCAGCCCCGTTGGACACCCTGGGGATTTGGGGATAACATGATAGTTATGCTGAAGCAAAAAATGGCATGTTGGAACTTCATGGCTCAGGAAACGTGGTGTAAGATTGGGTGGAGTTAAGAATTGGTCTCATTTTCATTTGCTTTGGGGTGTTTATGGCATAATTGTCATGCATTTATACCCCAAACAGGAGCAATCAGAGCAGCTTTCTATAGTCCCCATAATATCATCACCACTGGCAAAAGGACAGGGGAGGAAGCAGAAGGGCCACCTCTGTTAAGACAGTACAAGCCGTAAGCGCCAAGGATATTACCGGAAACCAAGATTTAATGAATGCAGGTTGCTTGTGTTTTCCTTTGGGGATGAGGGGGCTTACATTTTTATCAGAACCAAAGTTGGCACAACCCGGGAGCTAAGCAAAGTTCCGACCTTCTGGGATCCTTTTTCATTACCTCGTTAAGAAGAACAGAAATCCTTAGGCCTCCTGGTCCTGTGTGGCCTAGTCTCAGAGCAATGAAACCATCAATAAAACATGAAAAGTGCTCACATCTTTGGCTTGCTTTTCTTCAAAGTCTAAAGAGGATCCAGACACACTGTTCAAGGCAACCTCATAAACCTCCCTTATTCCTTCCTAGGTCTTCCATCACCTTTGGTGGCTGCTAAGATACCCTTCTCTTAAAAGCCCCTGAATAAAATGATCCTCTAGCCCAGCCCCTAAAACTTGGCTCTGCTCTGCCTTTCATCGTTGTCTCATTTCCTTCAGCTGATAAGTTCTAAAGTCCTCCTTTTCTCCTAGGGCCTCGAACTCTCTTTCATCTAGATTCCCACTTTTTGCCTCTTAAAAACTCAGGTTTGGTGGAGACCTAGGAAGAAAGGAGAGGCCTGGCAATGAGAAAGAACCAGAGGAGGCAAACCCTGAACTGACTTTGGGTGAATGGAGGGTGACTGGAAGGCTAGAGCGATGGCAAACATCTTATCTAAACATATATCCGATGTGCAAAGGCAGCCAGAGTTAGTGACTAAGAATGATCGTGGTGACCCGCTGCCCTCAATCCTGGCCCAGGTGCAAGAGAAGCCAGCCCTGAGGCTGCACGGCCACACAGAAGCAGCAAATACGAACATTTAGAAGTCCTTCTCTGCTTGACTCAGCTCCACGTCCCTGTGGATGAAAGACTAGAGCTCTTAACACCCGGGACAGTAATTTCCCAAACTGTGAAAGTGTGTGGATGTACATGTCTAAAAAGACATGCTAAATCACTAATTTGACAATGTCAGGGTTGGAAAGACCCCAGCAGAGATTATGTCACTTTCATCCATTCTTGCTCATTTTTTTCAACTGTTTCCTGTGTGTGCATGCTCAGCTGCTTCAATTGTGTGGGATTCTTTGCTTCCCAGTGGACTCTAGCCTGCCAGGCTCCTCTGTCCATGGGATTCTCCAGGCAAGAATACTGGAGTGGGTTGCCATGCCCTCCTCTAGGGGATCTTCCCAACCCAGGGATCAAATATACATCTTTTGTTCAATGAACCTGCAATGAACATGCATTGCAGGGGAATTATTTACTGCTGAGCCATTGGGGAAGACCATGTTTCCAAAATCACTGCAGATGGTGATTGCAGTCATGAAATTAAAAGACTCCTTGGAAGAAAAGTTATAACCAACCTAGATAGCATATTCAAAAGCAGAGACATTACTTTGCCAACTAAGGTCCGTCTAGTCAAGGCTATGGTTTTTTCCAGTAGTCACGTATGGATGTGAGAGTTGGACTGTGAAGAAAGCTGAGCACCGAAGAATTGATGCTTTTGAACTGTGGTGTTGGAGAAGACTCTTGAGAGTCCCTTGGACTGCAAGGAGATCCAACCAGTCCATTCTGAAGGAGATCAGCCCTGGGATTTCTTTGGAAGGAATGATGCTAAAGCTGAAACTCCAGTACTTTGGCCACCTCATGCGAAGAGCTGACTCATTGGAAAAGACTCATGCTGGGAGGGATTAGGGGCAGGAGGAGAAGGGGACGACCGAGGATGAGATGGCTGGATGGCATCACTGACTCGATGGACGTGAGTCTGAGTGAACTCCGGGAGTTGGTGACGGACAGGGAGGCCTGGCGTGCTGCGATTCATGGGGTCGAAAAGAGTCGGACACGACTGAGCGACTGAACTGAACTGAACTGATGTTTCCTGTACAATCACTTATTTTATTTCACTTTATATTCTAGATATAAGTCAGCTCTGCAGTAACTGTTTTATTTTCAGCCTATTTGGCTGCACCATGCTGCCTGTGGGGTCTTGGTTCCCCAGCCTGGACTCGAGCCCATGTCTCCTGCGGTGGAAACACAGATGCTTACCCACAGGGTCACAGGTGAATTTCCTTACCCGTCGTTTTGAAGGTAAGGAATCAGAGGCCCAGAGAGATTGTGGTTTGCCTACAGGAAAATTAACATTTCCTGAAGTCGGGTCCTTCGGCTCCTAGGACACGCAGCTGAAATGTAAATGTGTCTCACTGGGACCACTGCCGGATGCTGATGACGGAGAGGACGCAGGCACTGATAGGCTGCGCTTACGCAGACATCCTGTTGGCACATCTCTGGGCCTCCAAACCCTCGCCTTAGACATCCGGGAGGATGCTGAGCATGGTTCCAGCTCGTCTCACAGAAACGTGGCTTGGCCAAAAAGTTTGTTGAAGTTTCCTTATGATGGAAAATTCCGAACGAACTTTTTGGCCTCCCACTAGAGGGCCCTAGTCATAACCTTCCTAGTAACCTTCACCTCTGAGCACAAGGCCTGGAGAAGGAAATGGCAACCCACTCCAGTATCCTTGCCTGGAGAATCCCATGGACAGAGGAGCCTGGCGGGCTGCAGTCCACGGGGTCACAAGAGTCGGCATGACTGACGAACTAAACCACCACCACTTGAGCACAAGGTGGGCAGACAAAGGCGTCTCCCTTTTACAAAGGCTCCAAGCTCTCCGGTGGAAGCCGGTGAATTCTGTCTGTTCTTTAAAATAGAACAGGGAAACCTGAAATTCAAACCTTAGGCTTTACAAAACTCTGCCACCATCCTGCAAAGGAATCTGCAGCCCACAGACACCTCCCAAACATCTTCCTTCACCCCGAGAGCTGCTGAGAGGACTGCTTTAATTTCCTGCCACTTTCCTTAACCAAATATTAAATTTCCCCCTTGAAGTGAGTGTAATAAATCACCGAGGAAAGAATTGGCAGCTCTTATAAAAAAAAAAAAAAAAAAGGAAGGAAGGAAGAAGCTTGAGGTATCCAGCCCAGGTCACAGCCGTTCGGCCTTGGCCGCCCCACGGAGGCTGCTCTGTGCCCTTGACTCTGAGACCCTTCAGCATGTGGTGCCATTGTTATTGCTGCTCATGGTATGTTGTTTATTTGTTTGCTTTTGTGTTCTTGCTGTCTTGCTCTCCCAGGAACAGGTGTGGGTGCTTCAGTTTGCTTATTATTTTATGCCTCAGAATCATTTTGATTTAAGTCCATAATGACAGCAAACACACCCACTGTTTGCAACAATGGAGCACGCACGTTGATGCTATTGTTCTAGCAAGACTTCTTTTTTATTTTTTTAAGCTTTTCAAAAGAGCCCTACTACCTCGCATGTGGGTTTATTGTTATTCTGCACAACTGTATCGTACATATACTCTTGAATTTCCCCAAACCCTGCTATTTTGTAAATAAACAAACAATACAGCATTTATCTGCCTACCAACCCATTAACTTCATAGCACATGTCAGATGATTTTTGCTTCTACAATTTTGGAAATATGTTTCCAATCAGTCCCTTGGTGTAATTCTGAAGGCAGAGGAGAGAACCTGCTTTTTATTTAAGGACAAGACGCATGTGTCTTAAGGGGACACTGTAAGAAAAGCAAGGGGAATTTCTCCTGTCGCCTCCTTTAGGCATCGCAGGGGGAGAACTGGATTCAGCTGACATTTTGGGGATAAACATAAAACATTTAGGTGAGTGGAGTGGAACTTGTGAAAAATCAAAATCAGGAGATTTATTTTCTCAGTTCACACCCTGTTTCATGAGTGCTTGTTTTTAGTGGCTGAAACTCTAAGGGAGTTTTTGCCTGTGGGATGAGGGTTTCATCTCAAATGCTGCATCACAGATACCGTATTACCTGGGGTAGCAAAGTGTCAGTCCCTCCTCCTGGCATTTCAGGAATCCTCACCCATGATGGAGACAGCAACCCCCACTGATAACAAAGCTGAGGAAATCAAACATAGGTGTGGGATTTTGTGAAGCAGCAATGGCTGGACTCCTCAGGATGCCCACCGTGATTTACCTACATTTATGTCTTCCCCAGGGTGAGCTGGCCCCATAGGGAGGTGAAGGGAGCAACCATCTGTGGAATTTGTTAAAGAATGACTAGTACTCACTGAAAAGAAAATCAATTTTTTTTTAAAGTGCCAGCTATGCAAATAACCTGAGAGACACTGACAATGGGTAAGTAGACGGTTATTGACATGAAAGGATGACCGAGAGGTAAAATTGTTCTGGGTGTGGGTGGGCATCGTTTTGGGAAGCTCCCTAGGGGATACGCCTGGCCTTCAGGGTTGACAGCCTCAGGTGCAGGACTTTCAGGTGCGTGATGCCAAGAGAACACGAAGTTCCTCCATATACTCTAGCTGTTGGCTGAGAAAAACAGCACTTTTCTAAGCCCAAACCCCTTCCCCACCACCTCCCAGCCTCTCTGCAGACCGAAGACAATACAATAAAGTAGAAAAGTCTAAATCACATGAGCAATTCGGATTAGGTAGGGAAAGAAATTTCCAGAAAAAAAGGAGGTTAGATGTAAAAGTGTATTACCTCGGGGGAATTATGCACATCACTTTCTGGAGTGTTTCCCAAGGAGGATGAACTCCCGTCTGTCTTGGGTATGTTTCTAATGGAATGCCGAGATGGTAATGGAGAGGAACACTCATTGTTTATGACAGGGCTGAATGCTGCACTCATTTGTTCAAAACATATCAAGGGTTTTCCAAGTACCTTATAGTGTCCTAAAGGATACTACTCAGTTGGGTGAATTATTTGGGTGTGGAAGCTGTGTCAGGTCCAATTTGTAAAACCAGTATGGTACAGAGAGATAATACAGTATTTTGGCTAAGTATGTGTCCTCTGGAGCCAAATTGCCTTATTTCAGTTTTCTACCTATTAGCAGAAAGGCGTGTGCCCCACCGCCTATCAGTTTACCTGTAATGATGCTGATGACGGTGATGATGATAGAACGGTCCACTAGAGTTCACGGAGTTAACATATGTAAGCACTTAGACCATGCCTAATGCTAAGAGTTGGACACGACCGAGCGACTTCCCTTTCACTTTTCACTTTCATGCATTGGGGAAGGAAATGGCAACCCACTCCAGTGTTCTTGCCTGGAGAATCCCAGGGACGGGGGAGCCTGGTGGGCTGCCGTCTATGGGGTCGCACAGAGTCAGACACGACTGAAGCGACTTAGCAGCAGCAGCAGCAGCAGCAAAGCATAGTAGACACTTGTATAAATATTAGATTTTTAAATTATATTTATTTTAGGTTGCTTAGGTTATAGAAGACCCATTATATCCTGATCTATATTTTTCAACTGCAAACTTAAAATATACATCTTTTTTTTTAAGCTACTGTAAAGTACAACTTATCCTTGGATTAGCAAAATCTTAAGAGTTTGAAGGAAATAGAGAAAATTGTGTAAAGGAATTGTTATCAAACACAGCTGCACGTTAGAATCACAGAGGGAGCTTTTAAACATGCTAATGCCCAGGCCCAATCACAGACAGTGCAATCAAATACCAGGCTCTCTCTTTCTTTTTTTTTGAAAGCTTGTCATTCCAAAGTGTAACAGATGTTGCAAGCTCTTGGGTGGGAAACATCCTCCTTGATATTCAGACACTTCTTCAACTACATTTTTTTTAAATATTTCTATTGACAGAGAATTTACAGCTTCACGCAAAATTGAGTATCCCCGTAAGTTTAAAGAGCACTAAGCAGATAATTCAGACTGAATGAATTCAGACTTTATTTTTGAATTTCTCAGCTCCTCAAATTGTTGGCAAAAGGTTTGCTCAATCAAGTGATAAATGCCAAATATAATGAAATATTTCTGTAAAGTCCCTAACCTTTTACAACTGTCGCAGTCAAATGAAACAAAATGCTTTTCAAAGCAAATTGAATTCATTAGCAATATATAGCAAAACTATAATGAGTTTAAATGAAATTCATAAGATGGTATTCCTGTTTTGAAAGTTATTTGAGAATTTGCCTCCATGTGATAAATTTCACATTTTTTAAATGATATTTATTCTTTTATTACTAGTCATTTAATAAACTGTAGTCAAGAACCAGCTTCATACACAGGCTACAAAATTAATAAATATAAAACGAAAAGTTAAGTTGAATACTTTGGATTTTCTCAATATACCATACCATTTTTTTTTTTTTTTGTCCTGAACTAGCTTGAATTGGAGAAGGCAATGGCACCCCACTCCAGTACTTTTGCCTGGAAAATCCCATGGGCGGAGGAGCCTGGTGGGCTGCAGTCCATGGGGTCGCTAGAGTCGGACACGACTGAGCGACTTCACTTTCACTTTTCACTTTCATGCATTGGAGAAGGAAATGGCAATCCACTCCAGTGTTCTTGCCTGGAGAATCCCAGGGATGGGGGAGCCTGGTGGGCTGCCGTCTATGGGGTCACACAGAGTCAGACATGACTGAAGCGATTTAGCAGCAGCAGCAGCAGCTTGAATTAATCAATTGAAGACTATATTTGCAATTAAGCTGATATACAGTTGACCTCACTTTCCAATAGACCCAATATGAAAGAATCTTGAGCTGTAATTCAGGTCTTTTAAAGATTTGAGGGATAGGGTGAGGGTGGGTAGTCCTTCATGGAATTTTTTGAAAAAGTGAGTTTTTCTAGGTTATTTAAGGTGTGACTTAGTTTATCAGAATGTAGTCCATATACAATTTCTGGAGACACTGACCAAGTAAAGCAAGACTTGGCAGCAGTTGAGGATTCCTATTGTGGTCACTCTTGAAATATCAGTGGGGGTTGTTTTTAGGCTGGTTTTGAGGACAGAGAAGACCAGGGCCACCAAAGATTGGATTCCATTAATTAAATGAGAGCAGCTGATTGGTGTGAGTGCAACATGAAGGACACCCACAAGGGCAATCTAAAGGACACTGCAGCTCACCGGAATGCTGCCAGTGAGGTTTGTGAGAGATGACTGTTGCAAGTCCTCAGCAAAAGTACTATTGAATTTTTATTTTTCATGGCAAAATATCAGTTGGCCAAGGGTCATGAGCTCCAGTTATACAAGTAACGACAGCCCTCATTCACATGTGTTGAAACACCTTCTTTCTCCAGAACCTTTAAAGCACAGTTTTTGGGTTTGGTCTTTATGCATTATTATCACTAAAGTATGTCTTGAAACAATTTTTGGATTCTAGCTCATAGTATTTCCAGCTAAACTGGCAGAGATCAAAGGAGCTGGAATTAATTCAATGAAGCAGAATGAATGCATGTGAGAAGGTATGTATAATAATGTTAAGTGGAAAGAAATTGACTGTGGTTGTAAATATTTCAGTGGATGTTTTTTCCTTAAATATATCCTTACAGGATACCCATTTTCCCTTTATTATAAACTCAACTTCTCAGATCCCTTTCAGTCCAGTGTAGGAATTTCAGTCTTTATGATTTTGTCTCAAAGATACTCAGGCAAACATTAGTGATGCTCATTTAGATTTTGGAGAATGCCATTCTTTGACATAATATACTCTCAGTAAGTTTCCTCCAGCACTAACATTTTATGAATCTCTACTTTGGAGGTAATTAAGATGGGCTCAGGCAGTAAAGCGTATGCCTGTAATGCGGGAGACCCAGGTTTGATCCCTGGGTCAGGAAGATCCCCTGGAGAAGGAAATGGCAACCCACTCCAGTATTCTTGCCTGGAGAATTCCATGGATTGAGGAGCCTGGTAGGCTACAGTCCACAGGGTCAAAAAGAGTCAGACATGACTGAGTGACTTCAGTTTGCTTTTCACTTTAAGATGGTAGCAAAGGCTTTTAATAACTCGTTCAGGGTCATCTATTTAGACAGAGATAGAGAAAGACTCAGGCCCCCTGAATTGTACTGGAAAGTGTTCTTCCTAGGCAATATTTTTTAATTAAAAAAGTTTTACCATTATTATTAATAGTTTATTTCATTTTTTGAAAACACTTTATTTTTGGGCCACATGGCATGTGGTATCTTAGCTCCCTGACCAGGAATTGAACCACGTCCCCTACATTGAAAGCACAGAATCTTATCCACTGGACTATCAGGGAAGTACCTCTCTCTGGGTATGACTGATTTTTATTGGGACTACACCTTGGCTTAATGGATTATTTTCTTTTACTCTTGGTCTAAAGAAATCTATTCAAAGTCACATAAATATTTGATGGTGATATTTCACTGGCAACAATGTGTTTCAAGCAAATAATGAACACTAGAGTTTTGCATTTAGTTGTGAAAATTAGAGGAGAAGGATTTCTCCTCTGACCCACAGCCACCAACTACCCCTGCAGCCTGTTTTCTCTTAGACTGGTACTGTTTCCTAAAATAGTGATTCCATTTGAGCTGAAGGAGTAGGCCCTGATGATTCCTAATTCTCCAAGGGTAAAGAGATCTCACCTAGATGATTAGATTGAAATTTTCTCAGAGTTGCTCTCTTTCTATTTGTAATTTTTTTTAGCTTTAAGTTATTTTCTATTATTTTCTGTGTTCACAATCTAGCGCATTTGATTCCAATCACATGAATTTTTTTTTCAGTATCACTTTAAATAGTTTACTGAAACATGGTTGATTTACAATGCTTTGTTAGTTCAAGATTAGATTAACCTAAGATTTATAGATTTCTTAAACAGTAGGAAGGTTACAAGCTAACCCTTTGGAGAAGAACTGATAACAAGTGCTTATCTTCTCCTCCCTGAGAAGGAGCCACATGAGATGCTGCTGCTGCTGCTGCTAAGTCGATTCAATTGTGTCCGACTCTTAGCAACCCCATGGACTGCAGCCTACCAGGCTCCTCTGTCCATGGGATTTTCCGGGCAAGAGCACTGGAGTGGGCTGCCTTCTCCAACATGAGATGGAGCGAATCTTTTCTCCTCTTTATCTCATTACTCATTACTCTACCCCATAGAACAGACTGGTGAAATACTGGCTGCCAGTGGCCAGTGGTAAGTAGGGACTGGAGCCACTGCACTGAAATAGCAAAGGGTCCAGTTGTTGGATCTTTTGTAGATGCCTTAAACGTTCTTCTCTGTTCCTTGTCTCCCTGCAAAAAGCTCCCCAAGGAAAGCTTGCTCCCTTTGGGTGTTCTCTTCCTTTTTTTCCAACTTCATTGTAGGGGGATCCAGTTGAAGTCAGGCAGCAAGCCCCAAACCTTTCTCTAATTCTCCAATCACTAGGAAACGCTTTGTTTGAGAGCTGTTGATAAACTAATGCCATAGTTGGCTCTTGTTAGTTCCTTGCTGCTGCTGCTGCTTAGTCGCTTCAGTCGTGTCCAACTCTGCGCGACCCCATAGACGGCAGCCCACCAGGCTCCCCCGTCCCTGGGATTCTCCAGGCAAGAACACTGGAGTGGGTTGCCATTCCTTCTCCAATGCATGAAAGTGAAAAGTGAAAGTGAAGTCGCTCAGTTGTGTCTGACTCTAGCAATCCCATGGACTGCAGCTCCTTCATCCATGGGATTTTCCAGGCAAGAGTACTAGAGTAGGGTGCCATTGCCTTCCTTAACTATTTCTAAATGTGTATGTGTGCATGACAGTCACTCAGTTGTGTCTGACGCTTTGCGAACCCACAGACTGTAGCCCATCAAGCTCCTCTGTTTATGAATTCTCCAGGCAAGAATACTGGAGTGGGTTGCCATTCCCTGCTCCAGGGTATCTTCCCAACCCAGGGATTGAACCCAGGTCTCCTGCTTTGCAGCCGGATTCTTTACCATCTGAGCCACCAGGGAAGCCCTATTTCTAAATGTGTCTACATACAAAAGAGAAACCGCATGTCATTAGCATCTCCAAATCAACAGAAGCTTGCAGAGCAATTAAGAATCAAATTCTACAGCTGATGACTCTAGACAGCAACAGTATCTGTTCAAGTTGGCTAGAAGTTGATGTAACAATTCCAGATTAAGGAAGCCGTGCAGGAATTCCAATTGCGTTGCATTTCTCATCTAGTCTAATTAGATTTTAACGTCTTCACACCTTGTCAATTGGTTGGAGAAAATTACACTGGGAAGGCATCTTGTGCTTCTGTCTCTAATAATTATCCTAATTTGTTTTGCTCACTTTGTGTCGTAACGTAGCACGAGGTGGAAACAGGAGCCCAGCAGGTCAGCACGTACAACTTCACTACTCAGTACATATTTGTAGCTCATAAACATGGTTCATTAGTTCCCCAAAGACAAGAAAGTTTTCTGCAGCAGACACTTCTGAAAGCAATA
The DNA here is from genome assembly GCA_006410935.1 of Redunca redunca. NCBI lineage: Eukaryota > Metazoa > Chordata > Mammalia > Artiodactyla > Bovidae > Redunca > Redunca redunca. The sequence continues at coordinate 1,501,002 of SJYQ01001302.1, read as the reverse complement.
AAAATTATGTAATCATTCTTGAAGAACACATAACGTTTGTCGTTGGAATAAATTTTCCATGCACATGTGTGCGTGTAACAAATAGCCTAGAGTTTGAATGTTAAAAGGAGCTCTTTAACCACATAAAGCCACATATCAATGCTTTCTTTAATTGTGATGAATTCCCTGCTCTTACCTGGGAAGGTGACATTTCATGGCAAATAAAGCTGGGAAATCACCTGGGACATGAAAAGATTTCCTGTTATGTAACTTGTTACCTGTAATGGCCTGCGAGTTGTCAACGAAAAGCTAACTGACAGTAAAGTTATTCTGAACTTTGTTAATCAGGTCAGGAAAACCTGTACGTTTGTCTGAAAAGCCAATTGAGTACTCAGTTTCTCCTGGGCATGAACCATCTCAGTGAACTGGTAGAATCCAAGTGAGTTCTATATTGCTCTGAGCCTCAAGTCCCTGGATTGCTGTGTAACACAGGGAAGCTGAAGGGCAGAGGATGCTGGCTTAAAAATGATGCACAACACGAGAGCTGCGAGTTCAGTTTTATTTGGGGCCAATTGAGGACTGCAGCCCGGTAGACAGCATTTTGGATGGCTCTGGGAAACTCCTCCAAAGAGATGCGGGGGAAAGGTCAACATATATGTGGTTTTGGTGAAGGGGGAGTTCGTACAATCAAGCACGTATTTTTGCAGAAGACTTCTGTTGTTGCAAGGAGCAGACATCCCCATGAAAAAATTTAATGAAGTTCTAGATATGAGGAGATGCAAGAATTGGGCTCAGAAAATCAGCTCCTGAAAATACTAACTATCTGAAGACCTGTCAGGCTAGTTTTCCAGAGCATAGAGTGCCTCACTTCTGCTCTCCTTCCAGGGAGTGTTGAAGGGCAGCAGCTGCAGCAGCACCCGATTTAATCCTTGCAGAGATAGTGGTAGTAGACAAGCATGCGATGCTTCCTTAGTATTTCTGTGCTGCCCTCTCAACTTCTTTGTGGCCAAGCTGCCACCAATATCCCCACCTCCACTCACACAGACACCCGAAATCAGCAAAGTCACACGGATGGAGCTGGAACTAACTGCTTTGCAATAGGGTCTCAACTCTTCCGCATCCCCCTTCAGGACCTGCTCTTATCTGCCGTTGCCTTCTCAGTCGCTTGTCCCCTTTGAAGCTATTCCTGATGCTATCTTAATAAGACACCACAAAGATGTAGGCAGCAGAAGGGAAGGGCCCTGACAGTATAAGTTTACCTCAGGCAATTCAGCAGAGACCATGAAGGGCAACTCTCCAAATGGTAAGAGCTAGCTTTTAAACCTGGGGGAAAGAGCACCATTTTCAGACTCTGAGGCATCATCAATTGCACTTTTAGATTTGGGGAGGTCTGCCAGTATCTGTCTTGGCAGAGAGGAGCATGTATCTTTGCAGTCCCAGGTGCCCAGGTGAGGCCAGCTCTGGAACTATGATGAATGATAAGTTGGTGGCTTAAAAAAAAAAAAAAAGAAAAGAAAAGAAAGGAAAAGAAACAAAAAGAAAAGGAAAAAAAGAAAAAGAGGCTGTCTGTTTCTCTCTGTTGGATGTTCAGAGAGAACTGTAAATATGTAGATTTCTTCACTTGGCCCAGAATCCTGTTTATTAAGTTGAAACCTGAATGGTATCCCCGAATGGGCAGTTGAATCTAGACCACTGGCTATCTACACACTCACACCCCCAACACACAATAAAGGAAAACAAACAGATTCTGAATCGAAGGGGGGGAGATGCTTGCCTTCTTCACCAAGTACGCCAACGAAGCCCCCACACTTGGACTTTACTGTGAGATGGAGTGAAACAAGTACTGGACAAGGAACTGAAAATTCAACTTGTTCTGGTTCTGCTATTTGCCACGTAGCCTGGATGAGTCCCTTAATATCCCTACCCTCCCCCTTTATAGCATGGTGAAATTCTACTTATTTACTGCCCTCAAAGAGTTGGTCTTAAAGTCAAATTAAGCAACGGATTAAAAAGTAGAGCACACAGAATGTTAGCACTTGTTATTTTCTTAAGTTATTCAGCTTTGAATAGTTTCACTTTCTTTATCCACAATATTTTTATTTGCTTCTCTAGCCCCAGGAGATGGAATAGGGAATGTATTCCATTATTTCCTTAGCCCTGAAATTTAGAAGACTAGTTGATAACTGCATTCAATTAAAATCAAACTTAAGGGGGAAATTTGCTTCCACTTGCACCATATTGACTGCTCCTCCCCCACCCCACCCCTCATAGAAAAACTCTTAATGTATACTCATGTTTATTTACTAAATCAGTCCAAAACATTTCAAACTAGCCTTGTAGCTGAATTTCAAAATTAGATATGACTCAGTCTAGAGTAGATGATGGGCATACAAATAAGTATAGTTATGTAGCAAAAGAATGCCAAAATATTACAGGGCAGGGGGAAAAATAACTTCCTGTGAGAGTAGAAAGTGAGAGTCTTACTGTGAAGATATCACAAAGAGATATTTCACTGAATCTTAAATAATAAGTAGCCTCTTTCTATGTGGGCAACAGAATCTTCATGTATATTCATCACTAAAATCTTCCTTTTTAGTAGTAAAGTAAAGAGTGAAATTGTATGACTATATACAGTAATCACCTTTCACAGTAGGGTAGATTCTTTTGAAATCAAATTAAGCACTGCCCCTATGCAAGCAATCCAATACCATAGGCAAGGCTTGCTAGGTGGTCTGTTTGGATGGAAACTGTCCCACTGATATTAAGTCCAAACAGTCCAGTGGAAAAAAATCCCTAGGATACAGATGTTCCAGAATAGCTTGGGGAAGGGGGACGGAAGGAGAGGGAGGAGAAGGGCAAAGAGAAAAGGAAAGTGGGGGAGGGAGACAGAGAGGGAAGCTAAATTCTGACTTTCTGACTCCATTCTACTTAATTACTTTAACCTCCACACCAGGGATCTCCAACCCCTAGGTCCAAGACTGGTACCTTTTGTCAGATCAATAGAGGCATTAGATTAGAAATAAAGTGCACAATAAGTGTAATGCATTTGAATCATTCCAAAACCATCTCCCCACCCTCTGGTCCATGAAAAATTGTCTTCCATGAAATTGGTCCCTTCTACTAAAAATGCTGGGGACTCTTGTTTTACACAACTTCTCCTCTCTGTATCATCGCCTCCTTCTAAGATGGACAGGCTAGTAATCAGAGTCAAGAATTTAAATATTCTTTTATCTTGAGTTATTAATAAAATATTTCAAATTGAAGTACTTCCCTGGTGGCTCAGATGATAAAGAATTCAACTGCAATGCAGGAGACCTGGATTTGATCCCTGGGTTGGGAAGATCCCCTGGAGAAGGGAATGACAACCTACTCCAGTGTTCTTACCTGGTAAATTCCATGGACAGAGGAGCCTGATGGGGTTGCAAAGAGTAGGACAGGACTGAGGGATTAACACTTTCACTTTTCTTTTAAGTTAAACCACATGGCCAATTGAAATGTTATGGCTTAGTGAGCTCTGGGGTAGATGCTGATGAACCTGGATCTTGTCCTGATGCTGGATTATTTGTTTATGGAGGAACACTGATATGTTCTGGCGAATGGGAAGAACTCTTTTTCTGTGCTACTTTCTGAAAGAGCTCAGAGGGTACATGGAGAGTGGGCTTCTTTTCTCTATTTCAACTTGTCGGTGTCCTGCAGGACTGACCTCCACAGTGAGGTGTCAAACCTGCTCAAAGCTTGAGAATCTTCAACCAGGAAGCTTTGGGATTTCTTTGAGGGAAATGGTTTCATTCTAGCTTGGATAGACCAACATGTAAAAAGAATTCTTGGGAAAAGACATCTCTCAAATCTAATTCAAAAGAGAGATGTGGAAGCAATGGGAATGGTTATCAGTGTTGAGTTAGGGATGGGAAGACTGGGGGTGCGGCCTCAAACAGAGACTTTGTGAACTTCCAATTTCTGTCTCTCCAACTCTCCCTTCTAATGGCCTGTGTCCAATTCACTTTATGCCTTTGAAGACCTTTGAAACACCTCAGACTTGGGGAAAAATAATTCCTTACTCCTTTCTATTCTGAGGTAAATCACAATGATAGTGATTCTCAACCAAGTTTATGAATTGATAAGAAATGATGCCCTCAGAGCCTGCAGAGAACCACTGAACCAGTGTCTCTGAGCTTAGTACCAAGTGTCTATGTTTGGAATTTTTCATAGGTGATTCTGATGTGTTTTTCTGATCAATTATAAATGTATTGATTAATAATAATAATAAAAGTCAATCTAATCATTGAACTCTACTTGTATATATCTAGATTTTCTGAAAGGAAAGGGACCTAGAGATCACTGAAAAGGTCATTAAGATTACTTCAGACCTTAGCTACATTATAGGGTTGGGGCTATTCAAGATGAAACCATACTTAGCTTAGCCAAACAAAGGTTAAATATATTAAATTTGCCAAGAAAGAATAGTTTATGATAGCTTATATGCCTTGAATGCTATAAACTTAACTCTAGTATTGAATGGGGACGGTTGACAGCCATAATGAGAAAGAAAAAGTAATTAGCCACAAGGGCATCCCTTGGTCCATGGTTTAATTATTGTTTGCTTTAAAAACTTGTACAGCATCCCATTTTTTAGTGTGTTTGTATTGTTCTTTCAAACTTGCAATCTTTTAATTTTGAATGTCTCTGTTCTTATGCAAAGTGAGAACATTAGAGATTGCCTTGTGCCAAAGAGACATCCTTTCCAAAAGCTTAAATCACATTAACATAATCATATTTTATTTTACAGATGAGAAATACAGCAGTTAGTGTGCTTTCTGAATCTTCTTTCATTTTTTTCAGAGATAGCTGGTTGTCACAAACATTCAGTCTCCCATTCTTCTTGACCATTACGGCTGCTCAGCTAGCTCACTGTGGTCCAGACGCTCTTGCTTTTAGATCTGGCAGTGTGATAGTATCATGCCACTGGAATAGGAGTGATGCTTACACTCTCCAGCCTCTGCTTCCGGTCACCAACCACCCACAGCATCTTCCTGCGAGAGGGGACCAGCCTCCACTGCTTAGACAGCATGAATGTCATAGGGACATGGGGAAGCAGTGACTTGGAACGCACGTCTGTTAGACTGTGCGAGCTTGCATGCTAGGTTGCTCGAGTCGTGTTAGATTCTTTGTGGCCCTATGGACTATAGCTTCCCAGGCTCCTCTGTCCATGGGATTCTCCAGGCAAGAATATTGGATTGGATTGCTATGCCCTCCTCCAGGGTATCTTCCTGGCCAGGGATCGAACCCATGTCTCTTAAGTCTCCTGCATTCACAGGTGGGTTCTTTACCACTAGTGCATCCTGGGAAGCCCTAGATTAGACTGTAAAGAGCTCAATTTTCCATTGAACAGGGTGGGTCTCAGTGAGACTTGCACATGAGTGAGAAATAAAATGATGTAATTTTTCTTTTCAGAAATCAGATTGATCATATACTTTGCAGCCAAAGATGGAGAAGCTCTTTACAGTCAGCAAAAACAAGACTGGGAACTGACTGTGGCTCAGATCATGAACTCCTTATTGCAAAATTCAGACTTAAACTGAGGAAAGTAGGGAAAACCACAGGACCATTCAGGTATGACCTAAATCAATTCCATTATGATTATACACTGGAAGTGACAAATAGATTCAAGGGGTTAGATCTGATAGAGTGCCACTGATATACATAGTGTCCAGAACTATGGACAGAGGTTTGTGACATTGTATAGGAGGCAGTGACCAAGACCATCCCTAAGAAAAAGAAATGCAAAAAGGCAAAATAGCTGTCTGAGGAGGCCTTACAAACAGCTGTGAAAAGAAGAGAAGCGAAAGGCAAAGGAGAAAAGGAAAGATATACCCATTTGAATGCAGAGTTCCAAAGAATAGCGAGAGATAAGAAGGCTTTCCTCAGTGATCAATGCAAAGAAATAGAGGAAAAGCAATAGAAAGGGAAAGATTAGAGATCTCTTCAAAAAAACTAGAGATTCCAAGGGAACATTTCATGCAAAGGACAATAAAGGACTCAATAAAGGACAGAAATGGTATGGACTTAACAGAAGCAGAAGATATTAAGAGGTGGCAAGAATATACAGAAAAACTATACAAAAAAGATCTTCATGACCCAGAAAACCATGATGGTGTGATCACTCACCTAGAGCCAGACATCCTGGAGTGTGAAGTCAAGTGGGCCTTAGGAAGCATCACTATGAACAAAGCTAGTGGAGGTGATGGAATTCCAGTTGAGCTATTTCAAGTTCTAAAAGATGATGCTGTGAAAGTGCTGCACTCAATATGTCAGCAAATTTGGAAAACTCAGTAGTGACACAGGTCTGGAAAAGGTCAGTTTTCATTCCAATCCCAAAGAAGGGCAATGCCAAAGAATGTTCAAACTACCGCATAATTGCACTCATCTCACACACTAGCAAAGTAATGCTCAAAATTCTCCAAGCCAGGCTTCAATAGTACGTGAATCAAAAACTTCCAGATGTTCAAGTTGGATTTAAAAAAAAGCAGAGGAACCAGAGATCAATTGCCAACATTTGTTCAATCATAGAAAAAGCAAGAGAATTCCAGAAAAACATCTACTTCTACTTTATTATCTCAAAGCATTTGACTGTGTAGATCACAACAAACTGTGGAAAACTCTTCAAGAGATGGGAATACCAGGCCACCTTACCTGCCTCCTGAGAAATCTGTATGTAGGTCAAGAAGCAACAGTTAGAACTGGACATGGAACAACAGACTGGTTCCAAATTGGGAAAGGATTATGTCAATGCTGTATCTTGTCACCCTGCTTATTTAACTTATATGAAATGTCAGTAAGTTCAGTTGCTCAGTCGTGTCCAACTATTTGCAACTCCATGGACTGCCAGGCTTCCATGTCTATCATCAACTTCCAGAGCTTGCTCAAACTCAGGTCCATTGAGTTGGTGATGCCATCCAACCATCTCATCCTCTGTCATCCCCTTCTCCTCCTGCCTTCAATCTTTCCCAGCATCAGGGTCTTTTCCAGTGAGATAGCTTTTCTCATAAGGTGGCCAAAGTATTAGAGTTTCAGCTTCAGCATCAGTCCTTCCAATGAATATTCAGGACTGATTTCCTTTAGGATGGACTGGTTTGATATACAGAGTACATCATGAGAAGCACTGGGCTGGATGAAGCACAAACTGGAATCAAGATTGCTGGGAGAAATATCAATAACCTCAGATATTCAGATGACACCACCCTTAAGGCAGGAAGCAAAGAGGAACTAAAGAGCCTCTTAATGAAAGTGAAAGAGGAGTGTGAAAAAGCTGTCTTAAAACTCAGCATCACTTCATGGCAAATATATGGGGAAAAAATGGAAACAGTGAAAGACTTTATTTTCTTGGGCTCCAAAATCACTGCAGATAGTGACTGTAGCCATGAAATTAAAAAATGCTGCTCCTTGGAAGAAAATCTATGACCAACCTAGACAGCATATTAGAAAGCAGAGACATTACTTTGCCAACAAAGCCTGTCTAGTCAAAGCTATGTTTTTCCAGTAGTCATGTATGGATGTGAGAGTTGGACCATAAAGAAAGCTGAGCACCAAAGAATTGATGCTTTTGAATTATGGTTTTGGAGAAGAATCTTGAGAGACCCTCGGACTGCAAGGAGATCCAGTCAGTCAATCCTAAAGTTAATTAGTCCTAAATATTCACTGGAAAGACTGATGGTGAAGCTGAAACTCCAATACTTTGGCCACCAGATGGGAAGAACTGAATCATTGGAAAAGCCCCTGATGCTGGGAAAGATTGAGGGCAGGAGGAGAAAGGGATGACAGAGGCTGAAATGGTTGGATGACATCACCAACTCCATGAACATGAGTTGGAGCAAGCTCCGGGAGTTGGTGATGGACTGGGAAGCCTGGCATGCTGAATCCATGGCGTTGCAAAGAGTCGGACATGACTGAGGGACTGAACTGACTGAATTTTTCTTTTAAACTATTCAGTTTTGGGTCTTCTAGTTTTAATGTGTGGGTGCAGTGGTGAAGAATCTGCCTGCCAATAAAGGAGATGCAAGAAACATGGGCTTGATCCCTGGGTGGGGAAGATACCCTGGGATAGGAAATGGCAACCTCTTCCTGTATTGTTGTCTGGGAAATCCCATGGGCAGAGGAGTCTGACAGGCTACAATCCGTAGGGTAACAGAAGAGTCGGACACCACTGAGCCACTGCACACACTCACCATTGTGCCAACTTCCTTAAATCCCTCAGTCCTTTCAGTTCCTGCAAGCATGTCTTCAACTTCATAAGAAATGCCTAACTGATCTCTGTGAACAGGATTTAGAAAAAGGCCTGGCATGCAATGCAAAAAATATATGACTGTTGAAACAATATGTGCAAAGATGATGTAAAAATATTTTGTTTAGGGGCATACAGTCAATTACCACAGAGCTAAACAGAGAAAAACATCAAAACCGCCTATGAAAAATTCAAACTTAGATTCTTAATTATTTTTAAGATATTCTCAGCTGAAACCACACATTCTTATCCAAAGAACTAAAAACACTTATTTTTAGTTTGTTCATACAGTTTTGTCCTCTAGAATACTAAGACGCTTTGCTTAGAATAGTCTTTCTGTTGTTATTAATTAGTATCAGCTAGCTCATCCTATCATAAAATTTTCCTTGTGATGTTTTCATAATGGATACAGCATCTTGGTTGGTCAAATGTATTACAATTTCAGGAAAAACAAAACAAGCTACCCCAATTACGTTTTGCCATTTGCCTGACAATTTCATTATTCCTGATGCAATTCCTATCATGTTGTCTTGTGGTAAAAGCAATTTCTTCAAATTAACTTAGGGAAGATGGGTGGGAAAAAAAATTAAAAAATAAAAAGAACCCTCATCTACTTCTAACACCTGGAGAATCAGCAGAGAAATATAATTTTGTCATCTTTCAAACTAAATCAGATTCTGGGCTTGCTGTTTCTGAAATAATCCGATGTAAAGTGGAAGTGTTTCATTCACCCATGACCGTTCAGGTACATGCTCAATATATGGAAAATCAATTTCACCTCACAGCCATGTGGCTTTTTCTGATACCCCATTACGATTTCTCTAATTTTTAGAAATCTAGTGACTTATTCATTTGGAAGCTCTCAGAAAGAACCCATTTTCAGTTCAATAAAATCCATATCCAGGAAAGTGGTCTGGGTTTGGTCTCAGTTCCTGCACACACTAGGAAACCCATCATTCCCACTTAGCGCAAAACAAAGGGAAGAGGGCAGGACAAAAAACTGCGAAATAGTTTTAAAAAGATCTTTTTCAAATTCTGAGGCACCTCTGTCACCATTTCTTTTCATTCTGATTCACTCCATTCATTTGTCAGTAAGCTATAGAAATAGAGCTGTGAAATGATAATTGCCAGAGAGAATTTAAAAAACAACAGCTATCTATTAGAACAAATCAAAGCTAATGGTTGACTCGATTTTCTAACCGTAGTTTGGTTTGCTGAAAGTCTCTTATTGATACCAACCCGTCTGTTGTAGATGGTGGAATCTGGACAGTTATAAAGGAAGCTGGAGGCTTCAGTGAAACTGGGAGGGACTCTACAGTGAGCGCATAAATTTTGGATGGTAGTGTCAGGACTGGAGCTATTAAAGTTGAAGAGAAAAAGCACAAAACATAAAGGGGAAAAAAGATGGACAGCGAGTGGGAAGAAAATTATTTTTAGATAATTTATTTAAGGGCATATTTTGCCAATTTCACATATAGGGAAGGTATGCCAGCCTTGATATACCGTTGAATACACACAATTGGATGTTTGTGTATTTCCAGGGTTATACATTACTTTTTCGAGGAAGACATATGTTCTGCTTTACTAATCAGTTATGGAATTCTGATAAGATGACTTAGGTTTGGTCAATCTTTTTCATGCAGTCTTTCTTACAGCTCAGTTGAGATATTTTTCAGATATAATAAAATTTACCAACTGGAAACAGAGCCAGTATATTTAGTATTTGCACTGAATTGTGCAGCCGTCACCACAAACTAGCTTTAAAACATTTTCAATAGGGCCCAAACACACCCCACATATATATAATTCCTCCCCATCTCCTTTCTACCCTCTCCCCAGCATTGCTAAGCAACCACTAGTCTACTATGGATTTGCCTGCTCTAGAAGCGTGGCCTTCTGTGACTGGCTTTTATCACTTAGTCTAATGTTTTCAAAGTTCATCCATGTAGTAACATGTATTAGTGCTCTATTAATGTTTTTAAACTTCTGAATAATATTCCTCTGCTTTGAAACACATTTTGCTGATCCATGCATTGCTTGATGAACATTTGGGTTGTTTCCAAGTTGGAGGCATTATACACAATTCCGCTAGAAATATTTGCGTACAGGTTTTATATAAATATATGTTTTTTCATTTATTTGGGGTCTATAAATAAGAGCATAATTTCTGCTTGTTGTTGTTCAGTAGCTAAGTTGTGTCCGACTCTTTGCAACCCCATGGACTGCAGCACACCAGGCTTCCCTGTTCTTCACTGTCTCCTGGAGTTTGCTCAAATTCATGTCCGTTTGAGTCGGTGATGTTATCTAACCATCTCATCCTTTGCCACCCTCTTCTCCTTTTGTCTCCAGTCTTTCCCAGCATCAAGCTCTTTTCCAATGAGTTGGCTCTTCACATCAGGTGGCCAAAATATTTCTGGATCACCTGGCAATTCTATGTTTAACATTTTGAGAAACTCCTATTTTCTATTTTGATTTGCATTCCCTTGAAGATGATTGATGTTGACCATTTTGTCATGTGTTTACAGCATGTATAAATATTCCTTGGAGAAAGATCTATTCAAATCGTTGGCCATTTAAAAATTAGCTTGTCTTTTTATCATTGAGGTGTAAGAGTTCTTCATATATTCTGGCTACAAACGCCTTGTCAGTTATATGACTTGCAAATATTTTTTCCCCACTCTGTACACACTTTTTCTTTTTTTTTTTTTTTCTTTCCCTCCCTCCCTCCCCCAGAGTCCAACAGTTCACTCTATAGATCTGAGTCTCCCTTATTGTCCTGCATACAGGGTCATCATCCCCATCTTTCTAAATTCCATATACACAATGGAGTATTATTACACACTTTTTCTTTTATTGATGATATCTTTTGACACACACAAATTTTAAATTTTATGAAGTAAAAGTTTGGTCACTTGTGCTTTTTGGCAGCATATCTAATAAACCATTTCCTAACCTAAGGTCACAAAATTTATTCCTAAATTTATTCCCAGGAGTTTTATAGTTTCAGCTCTTATATTTAGGTCTTTGAATCATTTTGAGTTATGGTTTTTTTGTGCATGGTTTGAGACAGAGGTCCACTTTGTTCTTTTCCATATGGATACTCAGTTGCCCAGTACACTTGTTGAAAAAAATCATTTTTTCCCTCCATTGAATTATCTTAGCACCTTTGTCAAAATCAAATTGGCTGCAAATAATAGGGTTTGTTTCCAAACTCTCAATTTTATTTCACTGATCTATAGCAATGTCAGTTTTTATGACTGTATCACACTATCTCAATAATTGTAGCTTTTGCTGTAGATTTTTTAAATGGCAACTGTGAATCCTTCAATGTTGATCTGTGTGTGTGGTTTTTTTGTTGTTGCCATTTGTTTCTTTATGAGATTGTTTCGCTATTCTGAGTGCCTTATATTTACATATGAGTTTTAGAGTTAGCTTGTCAATTTCCATAAAAAATTAACAACTGAAATTTTGATAGGGGTTACATTGAATTTGTAGATCAGTTTGGAGAATAATATCATGTTAATGGAGTTAGGTTTTCCATAGTTTTCAGTATATAGATTTATATAAGTTTTTAACTTCTTTTGTTAAGTTTATTCCTGGATTTNACATTTCTTTTGTATCCTTAGGTAAGTTTATTCCTGGATTTTTTTTTTTTTTTTACTATTATAAATGGGGTTGTTTAGTTAATTTCATTTCCAGATTGTTAATTGCTAGAATATTGAAATGTAACTGATGGTTGTATATTGATTTTCTATGCTGCCATGCTTGTGAACTCATTCATTAGTCCTCATAGCATTTTAGTTGATTCTTTAAAAATTCCTATTCACAATATCTTATTAACTGCAAATAGAAATGGTTTATTTCTTCCTTTCCAATATGGATGCTCACTGTTTCTTTCTGTTGCTACTTTTCCTGACTAGAATCACTAATACAATATTAGATAGAAGTGGCAAGAGCAGATATTCTAATTTGGCCCCTGATTTTGTAAGGAAAACATTCACTACCACCTTTTATGTTAATTGTGGGCTTTTCACAGATAGTCTGTGTGAGGTGGAAAAATTCCTTCAATTCCTTGTTTGTTGAGTGTTATTTATCTTCAAAGGCCATCGAATCATGTCCCATAACGTTCTTGCATCTACTGAGGTGATTATGTGGTTTTAATCCTTTAGTCTATTAATTAGGGTAATAAGTTTATTGTTCTGAGGAGGTATCCAAGTACTGGGATAATCTTTTTGGTCATAATGTATAATTATTCTTATATGTTGCCTCATTGGGTTTGCTATTATTTCTGAGTAATTTTATGTCTGTTTCAGAATGGGTCTATGTCTGTTGGTTTTCAGGTTTTTGTTGTCTAGTTTTGGCACCAGGAAAATAATGGCCTCATAACAAGAGTTAGGAAGTATAAATATTACTCCTATAATTTTTTAGTAGGTGTTTGTGAAGGGTTGATAACAATTTGTCTGTGTTTTATATAAAATTCACCAGTAAGGGCATCTGGGCTTAGCTTTCCTTCACTGAAAGTTTTAAAATAACTAATTCAGTTTTGTTGCTTACTTTAGATTGTTTCTGATTTTCCCTTCTTCTTGAGTTGTTTTGTTTGCTTTTGTCTTTGTAGAAATGTTCTCATTTCACTGAGGTTATCTAATATGTTGACAAATGACCATTCATAATATTCTCTCAATACCCTATATTACTCCAGTCAGTAATGACGTCCCTCTGTCATCCCTAATTTTAGCAGTTTGAATCTTCTTTCTTTTTTCTTGGTGAGTCTAGCCAAAGGTGTATTAATTTTGTTAATCTTTCAAAAGAAATAATCTTTGGTCTCATTGCTTTTTCTCAGTCTTTTTTTGTTTTGTTTTCTTTTGTTAACTCTGCCCACACTTTATTCCTTTTTTCCTTAGTTTTGCTTTGAGTTTTGTGTATTCTTTATTTTGATTTAAGATGGGAATTAGGTTATTCATTTAAGATCTTT
>SJYQ01001302.1:1428632-1477933 GCA_006410935.1 Redunca redunca | reverse complement strand
ATATTGCTGAAGCCTGGCTTGGAGAATTTTGAGCATTACTTTACTAGCATGTGAGATGAGTGCAATTGTGCGGTAGTCTGAGCATTCTTTGGCATTGTCTTTCTTTGGGACTGGAATGAAAACTGACCTTTTCCAGTCCTGTGGCCACTGCTGAGTTTTCCAAATTTGCTGGCATATTGATGCAGCACTTTCATAGCATCATTTAACAAAGCCTTTAGGGGGAGGGTGGCTTCATTTGCTTAGTACTGCTTTGCTGGATTTTCTTACTGTTCATGTTTTTATTTACACACCTATCTGCTGCTGCCCCTGGGACATTTTGTCTTGATTAGTTCACAGGTTCATTGGTGGTGGTGGTCGTTTAGTCACTAAGTCTTGTCTGACCGACCCCATGGACTGTAGTCCTCCTGACTCCTCTGTCCATGGGATTTTCCAGGCAAGAACACTGGAATGGGTTGCTATTTCCTTTTCCGGGGGATCTTTCCGACCCAGAAATCGAACCCAGGTCTCCAGCACTGCAGGCACACTCTTTACCGACTGAGCTATGAGAAAAGCCCCAAGCCCTGCAGGTTCATTAAGAACTCTCATCTCTCTTTTTCTAATCCTGGAGAATGTTACCATGAACATATTCATATATTTCTAATCCTCGAGAGGTAAAGAACGCTAATATTCCCTTTTCATTGAGCAACTGCAATAGGGCATAGACTTTGAAATAAAATAGAGACTTATTGATTGATTCCTGTGTTAGGAGAACATGTGTCTAGCAAACAATATCCACTTTTTGGTTCTTAATTCATACAAGAGACGGTCTATAACACCCTACTTTGGACAGTGGAGATAATTTCACAAAGGGTTGTTTTATGTGTGATGGGAGAGAGGTACATCTCTGAAACAGAAAGAAAATTCAGGGAGTTCCCTGGAGGTCTAGTCCTTAGGATTCAGTATTTTCTCTACCATGGCCTGGGCTCAATCTCTGGGGGGAGAACTGAGATCCTGCAAGCCATTCAAGCTAGATTTAAAAAAGAGGAAGCAAATTTATTCCCCACCCACCACTGAACCTTTAATGCCTCAATAGTGACTAATCCTTTCAAGGGTGTGATACCGGTAGCACTTGTACTTGGCTGAAAGTAAACATATCCAAAGTAAAATGTTAAATAGCAGATTTTGTTTAATATTGAACTTCTGCTGTGTTGAAGACATTGTACTCTACAGTGGGGATACAGCAGAAAACAAAATAGATATGCGTCCTAAAATCATGGCCTTGACAGCAATAAGAAATAAAGCAGATAATTTAAATGATGGGTATATTGCTTTGCAATATGTTGCAAAGGAATCACTGGAAACAATCTATAAGAGTGTATCCAAGGAAGTTGATTCAGACTGAAGGTTGAAAACGCTTTTTGGGGGAAGTGACATGTGGGAATAAAACCTGAAGAAAGGGTAGGATGTAATCAAATGAAGAAGCAGAAGCGGAATCCAGACACAGGTTACAAAGATCTGGATCCGATCCAGAAGGAAAAATGGCACATTTGAGACTTGAAAAGGAGACCTGTGTGTGGAGGTACAGAGATCAAAGGAAAAGGTGAGCCATGGCCAGGATGAAGAGACAGGTGGGTGCTCTATCATAGTCTTAGGCCAGAATTAGTATTTTGTATTTATCATAAATGAAATGAGCATCTTCTTAAGGGTCTTAAGCCTAAGGATGATGTCATTATAGCTACATTTGGGTAAAAATCATTAAAGTTGAAATGTGGAAAATAGGTTTGATTAGTAAGACCGGTTCTTTTTCGTTTTGTGGCCACCTGTGCAGTGTGTGGGATCTTAGTTCTCCAACCGGTTATTAAACCTATGCTCCTTGCATTAGAAGTGTGGAGTCTTAACCACTGGACCACCAGGGAAGTCTGAGAGTGGCTCTTGAAAAGACCAAGTAGAGATAGTATGTTTTTCCAAAGATATGCGTTAAGATCAATAGAAGCTTATGATTATTTGAAAATATGGCATATGGTAAAGAGATAGAATAAGAGAGCTTATTTAACTTATATGCAGAGTACATCATGCAAAATACTGGACTGGATGAAGCACAAGCTGGAATCAAGATTGCCGGGAGAAATATCAATAAACTCATATATGCAGATGGCAACACCTTTACGGCAGAAAGCGATGAGGAACTGAAGAGCCTCTTGATGAAAGTGAAAGAAGAAGGTGAAAAAGCTGGCTTGAAATTCAACATTCAAAAAACAAAGATCAAGGCATCCGGACCCATCATTTCATGGGAAATAGATGGGAAAACAATGGAAACAGTGACGTTTATTTTTTGGGGCTCCAAAATCACTGCAGATGGTGACTGCAGCCATGAAATTAAAAGACGCTTGCTCCTTGGAAGAAAAGTTATGCACAAACTAGACAGCATATTAAAAGGCAGAGACATTACTTTGCCAACAAACGTCCATCTAGTCAAAGCTATGGTTTTTCCAGTAGTCATCCATGGATGTGAGAGTTGGACTATAAAGAAAGCTGAGCACTGAAGAATTGATGTTTTTGAACTGTGGTGTTGGAGCAGACTCTTGAGAGTCCCTTGGACTGCAAGGAGATCCAACCAGTCCATTCTGAAGGAAATAAGTCCTGAATATTCATTAGAAGGACTGATGCTAAAGCTGAAACTCCAGTGATTTGGCCACCTGATACGAAGAACTGAATCACTGTTAAAGACCCTGATGCTGTGAAAGATTGAAGGCAGGAGGAGAAGGGGATGACATAGGCTGAGATGGTTGGATGGCATTAGCAACTTGATGGACATGAGTTTGAATAAACTCCAGGAGTTGGTGATAGACAGGGAGGCATGGTGTGCTGCAGTCCATGGGGTTGCAAAGAGTGGGACATGACTGAGTGACTGAACTGAACTGAAAGAGATAGAGATATTAAAACTTGCTATAAGAAGTTTAATGAACTGGTGACCCAGTCCATTTAAAATTAGTTTAATGCAGGATTGAGTATTGAGGTAGAGAGAAAAGGAGAGAAAAAGTTAAATGACTGTAAGATTTCTGTCTTGAACAGCATGGGGTGGGAGGTGGGAGGGGATTCATGTTTGGGAACGCTTGTACACTCGTGGTGAATTCATGTCAATGTTTGGCAAAACCAATACAGTAATGTAAAGTAAACTAAAGTTAAAATAAAAATTTTAAAAGTTTAAAAAAAAAAAAAAAAAAACAAATGGTGACCCCATTCTCTGAGACAGAGAGTGCTGGACAGGAATTAGACTTGAAAGGAAGATCTCTCCTGGGTATGTCGTCTTTGCTACATTTGAATGGAAATATTAAGTAAGTTATTGAATATATGTTTGTGGAATTAAAAAGAAAGATTCTGACTGGTGATGCAAATTTGAATCATCAGACTGTAAGTGGTAATGAAAGCCATGAACATGGTTAGAAGCGCCTGAAAAGATGAATAATGTGTACGTGAACACAAGCAAAAACCCCTCATCACTGAGTGTGTTAGTTTGAGCTTACTAAAGAACAGAGAAAGACGACAGGTAGAAAAGCATTAGCTCTCATAGGGAAGCATGCATATTAAAACCCTGAAGGAACACGAACTTCCCTGGTGGTCCACTGGTTAATACTTGACCCCTTACAGGGGACATAGGTTCAATCCCCAGTTGGTGAGTTTCCACACGCCATGCAGAGCAGCCGAAAATAAGCAAAATGCACTTGAAGAAACAAAAGGCAAAAACTAAAACAAAACCCTCTTTGAGCCTTTTTAGGCTCATTTTAAGATACTTGAAAGCTTTCTATATGACTGTAGACCTGGTGGCTCAGACCGTGAAGAGTCTGCCTGCTATGCTGGAGACGCGGGTTTGATCCTTGTGTTGGGAAGATCCCCTGGAGAAGGAAATGGCAACCCACTCCAGTATTGCTGCCTGGAGAATCCCATGGACGGAGGATCCTGGTGGGCCACAGTCCATGGGGTCTCGAAGAGTTGGACACGACCGAGTGACCAGCACTTTCACTTTCATAGACCTAACGTATGGTGACTCTTTGTAAATGTACCACGGGCATTTGTTAAAGAGTTACTTCTGTAGTATTCAAAATATTAACATAAGATTTATGTATATATTAAATTAACATGAGAAATAATATAGTTAGATCAGTTATATTATTATTTACTGTATTTTATTTATTGTATTTTACCTATACAATTAGTCAAAATGAACAAAGACTGTAAACTCTGCCCTGAATAATCCATTTCTTATCTATCTTCATAAGCTTCTAGCTGATTCATTTATGTTAGTTGGCACTTAAATATTTTTGACATTTATGCTACTATTTTTGATTATTTCTATTATTTATTTAATGTTTTATCCTCGAGTGCTTTTTTCACTGACATTTACTATATTAATGTTAACTTTGTGACCCCATTTGTTCCATTTATTTTTCCGGTCCTTTTGGTTTTAATCTTTTATCTCCTTCTTAATTTCATGTGTTGATTAGATAATACAAGCTCATGGTACAAAATTCAAAGGGAACAGAACAATACACACGGAAAAGTAAACCTCCTCCGCCTCTGCCGAAACCATGCGTCACCCGTCCCAGGAGGCAGACACTTTAACAGCTTTTAGCGAATTTTTCCAGAAATCTCTAAATATATCAGAAAATGGATTATACATATAATTTTCACGGAAATGTTAGCAAAACACACACACTGTTCTTTACCTGGCCCATCACCTATCACGATATTTCATCCACATGAAGTCTACGTTAATACCTACATCTATGTCCCGTAGTTTTTTAACCAGGCCCCTGTTATGAATATGTATACTTTGTATCTAGCATATAATTAGACTTTGATTCTTGACTGTAGAATTCAAACAAGGCTTATAGTTGGAGTTCTGTTGTAGGCTCAAAGTAACAGAAATCTCTGGCTTTCAAGATATAAAATGTAGTATCTCACCTATTTGGAAACCTAGATATAATCAGTGGCTCCANTTCATCACTGCACTTACGATGGGGAGCATGCTGCCTCCTATTTACCTCTCTTCTCTGATTTGAGCACATGCTCCTGGAGGCCTGGACTTGTTTGCCTTGTCCACTTGGCATGGCACCTGGCACCCTGTGATGCTCAAGAATGTTTGCTGAGTGATCAAACAAACACATGCGCGAACAAACGAACCACATCTCTTTCCTCTCCACATCCCAGAGGCAGCTGAGTAGTCATCACTGCCATTTAGAGCCTCCTTTAATCAGGGGAATGTCATGCACAAGGCTTCCTGTTTCTCGTAGGTCTCTAACTGCTTCATATCAGGACTTGGGTATGTCACAGGCCCGTCGCGATAGTTCTTTACTGAGCTTATTTGCCGGGTGACGGTGATACTACCAAGAAAAGGATTTTCAGAAGGAAGCAGTGAACAGGATTGAGGCTCTGTGGTGTTGTTAGTGCTCAGAGTTAATCTAGGTCAGGGATTTCAACCGGGGACAACATCTAGGGACCTTCTGCTCATCACAGCTGGATGGTGCTTCAGGCACCCGTGGGTGGAGGCCAGGGATACTGCCGAGCCCGCAGAACAGCCCCCACTGCCGAGAATTATCCAACATGCGTGCTGCTGGAGCCCTGCTGTCCATCAGCGTGGCTTCCTGTTGGCTGCATTTCTGAGTTGCCTCTGGTAACGTCAAGGAGGTTATTAGTCTCCAGAAACTTGACAGGTTCTGTGCCAGCCCCATCTTTTCATTCCCTTGTCTCCCTTTCGTGTAAACCCACCCCTACTTAGCATTTCTTTTCCTTAAAGGGCAGACCAAACAGGCACTGCCTCCAGCTAAAGCCTTTGAGATGAAAAAAATGCCGCTCCACGTTTGCAGCACGAATTAGTATTCTGCAGGGAAGACATCTGGAGAAGCCCGTGCTGAGAACTTGGATCCATGTGCTTTACGCCCGTGGAAGCTGTTTGGAAACCTTCGCAGCAAAGCAGAAACGGAAACCCATTTCTTGCCACCTACATCGAAGTCAACATCTGCCATCTGCATTTTCAAGCAAACAAACAGACATGTTCTTACACTCATAAGCAGTACTGCAGTGCAGAATCACACCTGTTTCAATTCTTGTTAAATATGAATGCCCCCCCAAATCAGAGTTCAGCTCCCATACTATTGTGGGTAGGAAAGGGCTTGATGATGAGTTTCAGGGTTACGCTTTTAGAGAATACTTGCAAACTTTAAGTGGCGTTGTTCTACACTTGATGATCTTTCTCATCCTCAGTCCTCTGACTAGGTCTGAGTAAGTCTGAACATCTGTGTGTGTGTGCACGCGCGTGTGTGTTGGGGATTATTACTGTCTCTCGCCTGCTGCTTCGTGTGTGTGTGTGTGTGTGTGTGTATGTTGGGAATTACTACTGTCTTTCACCTGCTGCTTGCTGTTTTCTTTGTTCTTTCTTTTTACTTTTTGGCTACACCTCACAGTATGCAGGATCTTGGTTCCCTGACCAGGGATAGAACCACACCCCCTGACCACTGGTGCTGCTGCTGCTAAGTCGCTTCAGTTGTGTCCGACTCTGTGCGACGCCATAGATGGCAGGCAGCCCACCAGGCTCTGCCGTCCCTGGGATTCTCTAGGCAAGAACAGTGGAGTAGGTTGCCATTTCCTTCTCCAGTGTATGAAAGTGAAAGTGAATTCGCTCGGTCGTGTCCGACTCTTAGCAACCGCATGGACTGCATCCCCCCAGGCTCCTCTGTCCATGGGATTTTTCAGGCAAGAGTACTGGAGTAGGGTGCCATTGCTCTCAGAAGTCCCCCGTGCTGTTTTCTCTGCAATGTCTCCCCTTGCCTGGCTGGCAGGCTCCCACCAGATTTCACTCGAACTGTGCAGTCCAGGTCTTCCCTGGACAGCATCACCAGCTTCTGCTTCCGGTCTCCCATTCACGCCTGCGTCCTGGAATGACAGCGCTGGTCCCCTTTGCTATAATCATTCACTTATGTCTGCCTCTTCTTAGATGGTGCTTTGGAAGGGAAGGCTTATATACTATTCATGTTTGTGTCTCTAGAACTTAATCGCAATTCCCACGACTTGGTAAGGACTTAATAAATGGTCACACACATAACCTGAACTCTACAGGATAACACGTTTCATCCGTCACGCTGGCAGTGCCTCCATCCGAGATGAGAGGCAGCAGCTGTGTCCTTGGCCTTGGACGATGAAAGTTGCAGGACTCGGCACTGAGCAGAGAGATGTCAAACCAGCCCCGGGGCAGGAGTGCTCCCTCCTCTCCCTAGTTCTCTGTTTCACTCGGGTGGCCCTGTTGTGGGCAGAAGTGTGGGCTCCAGACGCAGCTTCGTGTGCACCGCTGTGCGGCTTTGCCAACACCCCGTCCCTTCCCTGTGTCACCATTTCCCATCTTAGAGCAGCTTCCGTGAGTCTGCACCTTTCCCCTGAGCTTCCTGTCAGCCTCCCTATCCCTTTTTAAAAATTTTTTTTTAAAAATCTTAAAAAAAAAATCTTTTGGCTGTGCTGAACAGCATGTGGGATCTTAGTTCACCAACCAGGGATTGAACCCAGGACCCGTGCTTTGGAAGCACGTTGCTTTAACCACTGGAGATGGGGAAAAGCCCCTCCCCATCCCTTCTGTCTGCCAGCCCCCACTGTCTTCTAGAAATCTAAAGTCTCATCTGACACTAACACTTTGGGGTTTTATTCGAGTAAAATAAAGTCTGGAATCACTTAGTGGATAATTGTTTTTGTTCTTGCTCCTTTGCAAGTGTTAGTTGCTTAATCTTGTCCAGCTCTTTGCGACCCCGTGGACTGTTGCCCACCAGGCTTCTCTGTCCATGGGATTTCCCAGGAAAGAATACTGGAGTGGGTTGCCATGCCCTTCTCCAGGGGATCTTCCTGACCCAGAGATCAAACCAGGGTCTTGTACATTGCAGGCAGACTCTTTACCATCTGAGCCACCAGGGAAGCCCAACATCTCCTTTTGTTCTTTTATTATTATTTTAAAATTGTTCGGCTTTTTTTTCCCCCATTAAGGCCCCGAGTAACTGATAGGAAAACCTGGCATTTGTGGGTGAAAAGCACTAAGCCCTGTGTGTTTGCCAGTCTTTACTAAAGTAGGAATTTAAAAACTTCTTTAAATGCTTTCTAAAAAATGTCACACTGCTAAATCTGACATTGCCTGCATCACTTCCAAACAGGAAGACCTATAGCTTATCTTCTCCTGTAGGGATTGACGAGGGAGCAGTAATCCACTCCGGTCGCTGACAGCTCCCTGGAGCATGCTTAGCTGTCTCCCAGTGAGCAGCAAGGTTGTGGACCCAGACTCTGCTGGCGCTTATCTAGACTTTCTTACTTAGCCCTATGGCCTTAGACAGTTAGTTTAAAATACTTATCTAAAAAGCTCTTTAGACAGCTTCTCTAAGCCTTGAAGTTTCTTCAACCATAAAATGGGAATAGTAATAACCTAGCTCCTGTGTTATAGGAGAATTAAAGCAGGTTCTCCACATAGAGCGCTAGCTCGGGGCCTGGTGTGTCGTGAGCATACACTGAGTGTTGATTGTAATTATCAGTTAGTTAATTATTAAAAAGTGCTAAATAATAGTCACAGCATTATGGGAAAGGACAATCCAAGCCACCTTGGCTTTCTCGTACCATTGTCGCTGGCTGAAGCAACAGTCCTTCTGGAGGAGGGAACCGCGGCAGTGCTCAGGTGTGGCCAGAGGTCTCCAGTGCTTGCTGAGAGGTGGGAGCAGTGTCTGTTTTGCGATGTCTGCAAATGCCATCCTTTTATGCAAATTCAAATTTGCAAGGGGAGAAAATATTTAGAAAAATGTAACTGTGTGTAGCTTCTGTCATGAGGGGTATAAGGATCTTGAAAAGCCTTTATAAAGGACTCTGGTTCCGCATCTCAGCCTATTCTGTAGAATCGAGGATGCTCTGTCATCAGGTCCTGAAGTGCTGGACCGCTGTCTCACCCCGATGTCTCCCTCTGTCTATCTGCCTCTATCATTGTTTCTGTCTCTCTGTCTCTCTGGTCACTGGAACAACCTAGCAGCGCTGGTCTGGTCTTCTTGATGGGATGACCCTCTCCTCCATGTCATGTTTTCAGGAATACTCAGCCTAAAGAGCACATGGGATCTCTTCTGTTAACACGAGAGTATGAAGTGGAGTTTTAGGAAGGCACATTTGCTCAGTAAGGGGGCAGCAGTGGGAAAATGGGGGCTTCCCTGGTGGTTCAGACAGTAAAAGGAATCCACTTGTAATGAAGGAGACGCAGGTTGGATCCCTGGGTTGGGAAGATCCCCTGGAGAAGGGAATGGCTACCTATTCCAGTATTCTTGCTGGGGAGATCCCATGGACAGAGGAGCCTGGCGGACTGACAGTCATGGGAACTCAAAGAGCTGGACATGACTGAACGGCTAACACCTGCCCCCGCAACACACACACATGGAATAGGGAGACGGGGGCTAGTCACTCCAGGAAGGAAGAAGCAAAACCAGCTGTGGAGGTGGCGGCCTGGAGGCGGGTGTCCTGCCTCAGCTTGGCAGGGGCCCAGAGGCATCGCCCCAGTTCTCTTGACCTCTGGGCCTTGGTCAGAGGGATGGGCTAATGGCTGGCAGAGCTTCAAGCGTGGCTGAGCCCGAAGCATGGCCCGCTCCCCGGCGGCCACGTTGCTTCCAGGAGCAGATGCCGCCCTACAGAGCTGGTCTCTTCTTTCTCGGGCGGTTCTGTCCTGTGTGACTGACTTCAACTGCCTCAGATGCCTTCCATGGACCTTCATTTTTTTAGAAAGGCGTGAGCATTTTCCCATCTCTTGTTTCCTGAAAACCACAGCAGCTCAGAAAGAAGTCTTGTCTTTTCTCCGCATAGACACTTGGTGCAGCCTCTGCAGCTCAGCCTTTGTCCAGTCAGTCGTGAGGAAGCTGGGTCCATAGTGTGAACTTGAAGGGAGGAGGTGACCCAGGGCCTGGGGTGCAAGTCAGGAGCCCTGAGTCCCCAGAGAGGGATTCCTGTGTCACCCAGCCCAGGCTTTCCCTCTGGTCCCAGAGGGGAGCTTTGACTGCATTTTCTGTGTGCAGAAGCCTGAGACCCCCAACTCTCTCAGCAGCTCCTTCCACTAAAAGGGGGGTCCATCCCTAGCCACAGGCATGATCTCTGACAGACGTTTCCCGATGTTTCTTCGGCAGGAAAGGGTGGGTGGAGAGGGCCGGGGTCCTCCCAGAGCTGCTCCGGCTCTTACAGTAAAGTGAGGGCGCTCTCTGGGGAGTGGATCCTTTCATTTGGTTCTTAAGCAGAGGGCCCATGACTATTTTAAGACAGTTGCAGGGGGCTCTTGAAATTGAGTTCCATTTCAAAGATTCAGTGATCCCAAGTCACTGTTACTGCAGAGGAGGGGACTGAGCCCTGCCCCACGTGTTGGGGGCACAGGGGGCCTGTTTTCCAGCCTCTGCAGGCTCTGTTGACCTCAGCCCAGTGGTCGGCTCACTAGGCTTAATGGAGCTCCTCCAGGTGGCTGACCCTGATCCTTATGTCCAGCTTGGGCTTTTGTACTTGTCTCAGGCCCGTGACTGGACCCCCCATGGGTGAGGTTCATCCTCTAGTGGCCGCCAGCCGAGGGAGGGGGTCGGAAAAGAGATGCTGCCCGGGGGTGGGAAGCCGTGCGCAGCCTTGGGGAGGCCACTGGGCCAGGCTCTCGCTCTCCCTGATGCAGAGAGTCGCTCTTGACTGTCATTACTTTGGCCTTTGGTTATTTGCGCTTCCTGTAGAGAATCCAGGGAAAGTCGTCTCTGTGAGTTTTTCTCTCATTAAACCTTTCTTACTGTGTGTCTCCACTGCATACCCACACCTGTGATATGTGGCTATTCTACTAGCATTGCCTTACCTGTTTTGTCTTGAAACCAAACTGACTTGATCCAGAGTACTTTCTTCCTACTTGGCCCCTTCCTCCATGTCGGCAAAGGAAGAGAAATCATGGAAGAATGAGGGACTCTGGGATCGAGGACTCACCCAGTTCTCCACGTCTTGTCTCACATGTCTGACCCTGTCTGCCTGCAGAGGAAGGGTGGCGCACGTGTAGGCAGGTGGTGTCCCGTAAGCTTGGCTGGCACAGGGATCGAAAGGACTGATTTGTCTGACCCTGTTCAAGAATTCAGGTCCAGACCTGTTTGTCAGGAAGGGTGTGTGGTTCCAAATGGACACCTGGGAGAAATGTGGACACAGGTACCTGCCAAACCAAGAAATCTAGGTCATGTGCTAGGCTGGATGAACATTAGCCACGGAGCTGTGGGGTCTGGGGTCTCTAGGGCCCCACTTTTTGTAAGAGAAGGGAACTACTATTTACTTATTAGCCCCTGTTCTAAGCACTTGGCTCGCTGCTTCCACCTCTTTTTTTTTTAATTAACATATAGTAAAATTTAGTTTGGGCCGACTCTGGGAAAGAGTGGAAGAAAAGGGAAGCCTGGCGTGCTGGAGTCCATGGGGCCGCAGAGAGCTGGACATGACTGACCGACTAAACAACAAACAGTAAAACTGACCTCTTTGGAGCACAGTTCTGTGTATCTTAAAATACGTACAGATGCGTGTAACCACGAAATCAGTTAAGAGACAAAACACTTCCTCCATCTCCCCCACATTTCCTTTCATTGTTTGTTGCACCCCATCCCTAACTCCTGGCAGCCCCTGACCCCATCTTTTGGAGCACGTCTTGGAAATGGAGTCAGGCTGTAGGTGAAATTCCAAGGACAGTGTTTTTCACTCAGCATAATGCATTTGAGGTTCACCAAGGTGTTACGTGTGGTGGGATTTTATTGCTGAGAGGTCAAGTCTAGTATGGGTACCCCACAGTTTGTTTAGTCATCCACCCGGAGAAGGACATTTGGGGTATTTTCAGTTTGGGACAGTTATGAATAGAGTTGCTAGAAACATTTGCGTACAGATTTTTGCGTGACCCTGAGTTTTCATTTCTCTTAAATACGTATCTAGGAGTGGGTGTGTGTGATAAGTATATGTTTATAAGAAACTTCCCAAATCTCCCATCCAGAAGAATTCCAAATGATGTCTGTATATCTTCCACCCCGAAGGGCTTGGAGCATAACTCCCTTTTCCTTAAAGGGGGCCTGCCCACAGCAACAGCCTTCCAAAGAGCACAGTTTGGAAAGGGAGATAAACGAAAGAGCGCTCTCAGTGGAGAAGCCTGGTAAGCATGACCTCAGCCTGATGGTCGAGGTCGCCTGGGAGGAGTCATGTTGACAGTATGTGCCTTTGAAATGATACGATAGAAACGGTACCTTCTCTCTGGGGTCTTCCTCCCCAACACCCATACCCCAGTCTAATCATGAGAAAAATACCAGACAGATCTCCACTAAGGCACATTCTAC
This sequence comes from Redunca redunca, assembly GCA_006410935.1. Classification (NCBI taxonomy): domain Eukaryota; kingdom Metazoa; phylum Chordata; class Mammalia; order Artiodactyla; family Bovidae; genus Redunca; species Redunca redunca. Next base: position 1,465,589 of record SJYQ01001302.1, on the reverse strand, counting down.
AAAATACACACAAATACACCTCAGAATTGTGGTTTTCAAAAACAAGGAGAATCTGAAAAACTGTTGTAGCCTGAGGAGACAGGGTGACAGTGTCATGAGGGATCCTGGAACAGAAAAAGGGCATTGGGAAGAGACTGAGGAAATATGAATAAAGCACATATTTCAGTTAATGAGAATGGATTAATACTGGTTCATGAATGATAACAAATACACCTAACTAATACAAGATGCTAACAATAGGGAAAGCGATGTGGGGTATATGGTAGGTCTACAGTAAAGTGAAAAAAGTGAAAGTGTTAGCTGCTCAGTCATGCCTGCCTCTGTGTGACCCCATGGACTGTAGCTCACCAGGCTCCTCTGTCCATGGAATTCTCCTGACAAGAATACCAGAGTAAGTTGCCATTCCCTTCTCCAGGGGATCGTCCCAACCCAGGGGTTGAATCCACATCTCCTGCATTGCAGGCCAATTCTTTACCACCTGAGCCACCAAGGAAGCTTTTTTGTAAATCTAAAACTACCCTAAAAGTTCAAAGTTTACTTAAAAAGCAAAACCAAAACAGCTGGCAAACTTTTTGCATTCCTGCCAACAATGTATATTAGAGTTCCAGTTGCTCAGCGTTCTTGTTAATGCTTGATATGACTAATATTTTTTATTTTAGCCATTTTAGCAGGTACGTAATTGGTGGCTCTGTGCTAAGTTGCTTCAGTCGTGTCTGTCGCTTTGCGACCCCTTGGACTGTTGCCCTCCAGGCTCCTCTGGGGAGGAGGAATCCCTCCTCCCCAGGAGGGATCCCTCATGGGATTCTCCAGGCAAGAACACTGGAGTGGGTAGCCTATCCCTTTTCCAGGGGATCTTCCCAACCCAGGGACTGAATTGGGGTTTCTTGCGTTGCAGGTGGATTCTTTACCAGCTGAGCTACCAGGGAACCCTCAGTTGGTGGCTCACTGTGGTTTTAATCTGCCTTTCCCTCGTGGCTAGTGATGTCAAATGCCTTTTCATGCGCTTACTTACCGTCTGTGTCGCCTCTGGTGAAATGTCAGTTCTTTCGCTCCTTGTTAGGCTGGCTTCTTTTCTTACTGTTAGGTTTTGAGAGTTCTTTCTGTTTTCTGTATACAAGTCCCTCATTGGATATGTGATTTGCAAATATTTTCTCCTAGTCTCTAGCTTGTCTTTTCTTTTAACAGTGTTTTTAACAGAGAAAAATTTTTAATTTTTATGGAGTCTAGTATATCAACTTTGCCTTTTGTGGACTGTGCTTTCAGATGTCATATCTTAGAACTCTTCACATTGTTTTAGTTGAAAAGTTTTTGAAGTTTTACGTTTGGTCTGTGATCCATTTGAGATAATTTTAGTAAGGTGTGAAGGTTTCAGGTCAAGGTTTATCTGTTTACTTATTTCTTTGCTCATGGATGTCCAGTTATTCCAACACCATTTGTTGTTGAAATGGCTGTCCTCGCTCCATGGAGGTGCTTTTGGAACTTTGTCAAAGCTCGGTTGGCTCTCCTTGTGTGGGACTGTTTCTAGACTCTGTCCTGATTCACTGTCTGAGTGTCTGTCACCCAGCAACGTCACACTGTGGAGGGCATGGCCAACAAGTATATTTTTTGCACTGTCTTCTTTCTCCTCTTCTTCTGGGACTCTAATGACACAGATGTTAGACCCTTCGGTTTTGCTCCACAAGTCCCCAGGGCTCTACTCACTTTTTAAAAAACCTTTTTTTTTTTCTCTCTGTTGTTCAGATTAGATCATTTTTATTGATCTATCTTCATGTTCACTGTCTCTTTCCTTTATCATATTCATTCTACTGTTGCGCCTTTCTAGTGGTTTAAAATTTTTTAGTTACAGTATTTCATACTTCTAAAATTTTCATTTGATTCAACTCCATTTCTTCTGTTTCTTTGCTGAGACTTTCTGTCTTTACCTTTATTTCAAGAATGTTCCTCCTTACTCCTTTGAGTATGCTTTATAATAATGACTCTGAAATCTTAATTAATTCTAATACTTTGTCATCTTGGCGCTGGCATCAACTGATTATCCTTTCCCATGTGAGTTGAGGATTTTCCTGGTTCTTTGTATACTGAGCAATTCTGGGTTGATCCTGAATATACGAATATTACGTTATGAGACTCTGGGTCTTATTTAAATCCTGTGGAGAATGCTGCCATCTTTGTTGTAGCAAGCACTAGACCCGCTTGAGTTCATCCTGGGGCTCGGTGCTCTGAGTCCACAGTATGCCGCTCAGGCCTGTATCTGCACATGCTGAGCTCAGGGCTGATCCCGGGAGCACTCCTACCCTGCTTTATGGGGTTGTTCTGAGCGTCTCCCGCTCCACTGTCTCCCCGGCCCTTTCCAGTTCCAGAGGCCTCTTTCTTTGACTTTTCAGCCTGGAAGGAGGGGCCTTATTTCTCCTGCTCTGCTACGCTCTTCCTGGGACTTAGCTCACATCCATGACTAAGCAAGAGGATGAGACCAAGAGAGAAAAGTCCAGTGGGGTTTTCACCTCCTTCAGCAACTCTAGTTGGAAAGGAAGCGTCCTGCCTCAAAGCTTTAGGCACATGTGGACCCCTCTGCAGCTGGGGGGTTGCTGGGGACTGGGACATGAGAACACCAGGAAGACAGAAGCACGGGAGAGGAAAAGCCCTGGGTTTGGGACCACTGCCTCTGAGAATTAGGCAACCCCTTCCCTGCTCCCCATGCCAGTACCCAGCTTCTGGAGCTCTGCTGAGGCCTCTTTCTGGGAACTGGGTTGTATACAGTCCAGACTGGGGTCCTGGAGTCGGGAGGAGGCAGAATCACCCCCACTTTGGCAGGGCTTCAAATTCTGGTCATCTTCCCACCTCAGCCTGCTACTATTTGCTTTTCAGAGCCCTCAAATAGCTGCCCTGTCCATCCTGCCCAGGTTTTATAGCCACATTCAGTGGGTGAGATGGAGTGTGTGCTTAATTACTCTGCTCACTCAGAACCATAAGGAAGCTGGAAGACGGCTATTTGAGAGGCATTCAATGAAATCTGAGTTAAACAGAGACATGAGGAAATCAGGATGAAGCTGGTACAGGAGAACTGTGGTTCATGTGGGGAAGGAGGAAAAAAGGATAAAAGTTGAAGGATTTGGAAAATAGTAACAGAAATACCTGATGTGCAGCATCACATAGAAGACGGATGGAAGGAACCCCTGAGCTCCCCTCACCCCATCGTCACACATCTGGCCTTGCACACTCATCAGGTTGCCAGGCTGAAGGGAATGGTTTGACTGTAGGCACCTGAGCTGTATTCCTTTCCGTTTGGGGAATTAGGAAACGTGTACACAGAGAAGCTGGGAAAGATCTCTCCAAGAGTCGAGACTCTTTAGCGTATTGAAGTATTTGTATCCAGGTGGTCACTGATGTGTATAGCCTCGTGCTACAGAATCTGACCTGGGCTTGATAAAGAATTAATCTCTTAAAGTAGATTCTTCTCTCTCTCCCTACCCCCAATCCCCCTCTCCCTTCCTCTTTGTCTCACTCAAGTAAAGCAAAGCCTTTATTGCAAGAATAACTCTTGCTTTCTTAAAAGATTTTCTGAATGAGAGGACCATTAATACCAATGACTGTCACTGAATTTGTCTACACTTGTTGACACAAATGAAAGCAAAGAGCATTGAAAATCATAAGGCAGAACTTTGGAAGTGGCCGTTTTCTCCAGGGTCTCTGATACTGATGAGATCTTTAAAGTCCCCATTGCCCTGTCATTTCATGTACTGAACACTTCACATGCTTAATACAAATACCATTCAGAATTCATATGGTACTTTGGCCATTTGACTTTTTTTTTCTGGCTTGCTTTATTAGTTCATTTGATCCTTATAAGAACAGTGTGAGGCAGACAGGATAGCTGTGGCATTGTTCTGTATTTTTTTTATATAGTTGTAATTACAGGGAGAATATAATATTACATCTTGGTTTTTCATTTTCTGCTTCATTTTCATTTAACATAAGCATTTTCACAGTGCCGTGTTGTCATTATTTTCTCTGTCATATTTCAGTGAAGTGCCAGAATTAATAGCAAAATTGACACGACTTTCTTGTTGATCGTTTAGTTTATTTTCACTTTCCTTTTGCTGTTGTAAAGCTTGCTGCATAGAGGTTTTGGGGGCTATTTTCTTCAGATAAATTAGATAGGCTTTAAAAATATTGTTAAATGTATTTCAACAGGATTTCAAAAGACCACAGATGACCTAGAGAGAACACCAGCGTGACACGACCACAATTTTCAGATTTCTCCACATTGCAGAGCAGGGGTTGGATGTGCCAAGAGATTTAGCCAGAGGAAGGTGGGTGGTGTGTATAAGGAAATGAAGAAAGTGTTAGCAAAGGCCCGGTTTGTGTCAGAGAGAGAGGGAGACAGGGAGGGATGGGGGGAAAGAGAGAGAGGGAAGTAGCCTGATTATAGGAAAGTTCTATCTTGAAGAAACCAACAACCTCATGCTTGTGTGGGGTTGCTTTTGAATGAGAGCAGCGTCCCCTCTGCATGTGGCCACTGGAGAGCTGCATGAGCAGCCTTGACCAGCTCCAGATGGCAGAGCACCTTGACCACCAGCCAGAGATGATGATGTCATGGCCAACTGGTGGCGGTCACTCGCGGTGTCAAGCCGAGGGCTCCCCGAGGCCTCCAGGTGATCCCGCGTCCAGGAGGACTTGTCCAGAGCTGACTCTCCTGAGGAGACACAGGTGGCCAGTGCACACGGCTCTTGTCTTGGCCCTGCGTTGGGCTGCAGGGGCAAAGCACCGAGCTCGAAGAGGATGGACGTTTGTTGAGTTCCATCCCTCGCTTGCCTTGGGCTCTAGAAGGACCAAGAATCAGATATTTTTAGGGAACCTATTTCGATTCAATAAAGTGCAGCTATCTCTGTGCCAGGGGCTCAGGTAGGAGGCAGTTATTTTGCCAAATTACCCAGAAGAATGGAAGGCCAAGTCCATCTGTATCCAGATGGAACCCAGCTGTCACTGAATTGTCAGCTGTGTCCTTTTACTAAAGAAGTGCAGCTGGGACATCCCTGGTGGTCCAGTGGTTAGGACTCCACTTCAGGGGTGCAGGTTTGATCCCTGGTCGGGGAACTAAGATCCCAACTGCCTGGAGGTGCAGCCAAAAAAAAAAAAAAAGAAGTGCAGCTGCTCATGGAGGCGGGATGTGCCTAGTAAGTTCTAACATTTGGTTGTAGTGCAGTCAACCCGGTAAGTTAGTGGTGGGAATTGATAGCAAACACCCATCACCAGACTCCTCCTTTGTTGCCTTAAACTCAAGGCTTGCCAATTCATTGAGGAATTACCTGGGATGAATTAGACATCAGTAAAGTGCAAAAGGTATTTCCAAGCACCGATGAGGAATGACTTTTGAGTTGAGACTTAGAGCAACTTTGGAAAAGCTAAGAAATTTCAAAGACTTAGACTGGGGAGGAGCCAGTGGTTTGTAATTGTCGTATACCTTTTTCTTCCTCCCTGATCCACTTGCTGCTGGTTGAATTCCTGGAGCCTTCTGCAGTGTTGCTGAACCAAGGGAAGCAGCCTGTACCAGACTATAGGAAACTTATCTCCTCTATGACCCTATTCCCCACCTTAGCACAGTGCCCAGCCCATCCTGGCAGTTTTAATATTGACCCACCAGGGTCAGGTGTGAGGGAGCCAGCAGATGGCCCCTTATCTCTTTTTCCTGGGAACTGTGAATATTTTAGACCTTTGCTTCTTCCTGGAGGTCATAAAATAGGAACCGTTTTCGGATATAACCATTACAACAGCTGCAATGGAGAAAAACCTGCATTCAGTATCATAAAGTGTTATCTCGGGTTGGAAATGGCACAAGACCCAAACGGTCCCGTGGCCTCTCCCACTAACACCTTCTGCTTCCGACTTCCTTTTCAAGAACGAGACTCTGGAGGGTCCATTCTGGGGGTGGAGACAGTTGCCTTGCTGGGAATCTGCTCTTCCCGCTGGAACCACAGGGGGCAATTTGATTGCTTGGTCACACGGCTGCTCCTCCCAGATCTGAATCCTCTGTCTCTTCTCCCAAGTTACTCGCCCCCTCAGTAAATCCCCCTTGAATTTCTCACAGTTGCTCATGTGACACGGTTATCAGGTGGGATTTTGTTTTTATTATCATTTTTGGGTTGCCCTCCAGATTCTTGGGCTCCCCTAGTGGCTCAGATGGTAAAGAATCCACCTGCAATGCAGGTAGACCTGGGTTCGATCCCTGGGTTGGGAAGATTCCCCTGCAGGAGGGCATGGCAACCCACTCCAGTATTCTTGCCTGGAGACTCCCTGTGGACAGAGGAGCCTGGCGGGCTACGGTCCACGGGGTTGCATAGAGTCGGACACGACTGAGCGACTAAGCACACTCCAGATTCTCAATAGCTTTCTCCTTTTCCACAAGTCTTACAAGCATTTATCACATTAAAATACTTTTGCCAGTTTATTACTTTTTCCAAACTGATGTATCCTGCTGGGCTGCTCTGGGCCCTATGACTGGGGAGCATGAGGCCTGGGTCTCCAGACATGTTTACTCCGATTTGCTGCCCTAAGAGGAGCTGCCAACTCCTTCTGGGGTGTGGGATTGGACAGAATGTTCCAGGAGCTGCCTGACCAGCGGAGGCAGAGTTGACTGAAACCATCTCTCGGGTTTTGGATCGGGTGCTCCTGACAGTGCAGCCGAAGGTCAGTTTTGAGTTTGTCGTTCTCATCAGCATCAAACCCATCGACTCGTGGCACACATACCGGGGACTTGTGAAACTCTGAGTTGGAATGTCAGGTTCCCTCACTAATAATTTATGAGTTATTCGAAGACAGAGGCTGGGGTTTCCCTGGTAGTCTAGTGGTTAAGTCTCCAAGCTGCCAGTGTAAGGGGTGCAGGTTCAATTCCTGGTCGAGGAACTAAGATCCTGCATGCCGCGTGGTGCTGGGCCAAAAAAATAAATAATAAAATTATTTAAAAAATAAAAGAGGTACTGATTTTATCTCCGAGCAGAGACAAATATATCTTGATGGGCCTAGCTGGAAGCAGTGCTAAGACACCTCTGATCTCAGGGATCTTAAAATGCAAAAAACTGTGAATCCACCTAATTACACAGTGTTCGGGCCACCTTTTTCTGTTTTGTCCTCAAAGCTGTAATGCATTTGTCTAATCCTTGCTAGAGCCCACGTGCTGTTCCCACAGCATTGCCTTGGTGTATGAATCTGCAAGAAACACACACACACACATACACAGGGCGAGAGCTCAGTTTGGCATCAGCTCTGACCTCATCCTCACTGCTTCACGGTCCTGTGCTCACAGACCCACTCTACTTAGACCTGTGGGTGTTCCCTGACGCAGCTCTCACTCTGTCCCAGCGTCCACCACCTTCCCTTTTGAAACCCAGATATATTTGTCCTCCTCCCCACTCCCCACCCATCTTCTCTGCTTCCTCAGCAGTGAGAGATGTGATTTGGAGACTCCCCACTGTGGATTGTGACTCATCACCAGGTGCTCAGCTCCCATCTTTGTAACCAGCGTGGGCTCCCATCCCGATAGGAAACCCTGAGCTGGTGCCTCGAGCAGGGCCTTGGGGCACCCCTGCCCTGCCCCCCTCCAGCTCTCATTGCCCTATTTTGATCACCAAGTCAGAATGTTGGTGCAAGTGCTCTTCAGAGAGTTCAGCCATGAATGGTTGGTGACTGGGGCTGGCCAGAAACCCTGAAGGGACATCGGACTTGAGGGAGAGGGACCCTTGCGGGCATATTAACTGTGACGTCTCCAGGTTCGTGATGCTCCATCCCGGCACCACCAACGAGAGCTCACCTTCACCCCATAGCGTGCTCCAGCCAGACAGATACCTGTTCCCAATGGATGTAACATACACCTTTTGGGTTTTAGAGGGTCATTTCATTTCATTTATTTTTGGCTGTGCGTGCAGCATGCATGATCTTAATTTTCTGTCCAGGTGTCGAGCCTGCACCATCCCCTACATTGGAAGCCCAGAGTTCTAACCACTGGACTATTAGGGGAGTCCGGGAGAGTTATTTTTAAAACATGTGTTTTGGCATCTCTTTGGCATGTATCTTTTGCAGAAACCTGTTAGAAACTTTCACTGTAACAATCAGCACTCTTCATATGAGGATTTTCTTGTCAAATTGATTTTTAAATTCAGTATCTCGATAAGGTTCATCTACAAATGAATTTGTCAGAATGGAAAGAATCTTATGACTGAGCGTAATTCCCTCTTTTGCTTTGGCTGCCAGGAAGCTCCACTACATTAATTGCACAATTTCAGTAATGGTTTCCTTTGATCCCCCTGGCCTGATGTCGTCTTTGAGCCACATCGACTGGGCATAAATCTGTCTGAACAGCTGACATCTAAAAGGACAGCCCTGACACTTCTTATTTGACATGTATTCATTCATTGGAATGACTGTTGCCTCAAAGCCCCAAATGGCCCCACATTTCTTCCTGATTCCAGGACAATGTCAGTTATCACCCAGCCAGAAATCTCTGAGCAGATTTATCTGTCAGGAGCTGGGGGCTGAGCTGGTCAGCCCCTGCAGAGGCGGATGAAGGTCTCTGCTGTCGTCTTGCTGTGGGAGAGGTTCTGAGCAGCATGGAGCAGGTTTTCACAAGCCTCAGTAGTGGCTGAGAGCTGGCTGGGGCTTGCGGGGCTGGCCTCTGCAGCCAGGCTGAGGCTCTTCCTCACCCCAGCAGCCCCAGGCCAGCCCGCGGGGCTGTCTGTGCCCTGGGACTATAGGTGGGGAGGGGCGCTCGCGGAACAGATGCTGATGGAGCCGCAGGAAGAACCTCTGCGCTGTGAGGTGACTGTGGCAGGCTGGGCAGGTGTGGAAGTGGTTGCCGTGCTCCATGCTGCTGGGACCCTGCCAGGGCACAGACGGGTGCCCAGGGAGGGGAGCCGAGCTCTGTGGAACCACCCATCGTGGCTGCAGCAGCCTCTCTGCTGGGTGATGGGTGCAGCAGCACGTGGGAAAGGTGTCCCCTGTTGCTTCTCCCTCCCCTCTCCTCCAGCTATTCCAGTGAAGTGCAGTTTTTCTGGAAACCGTTCATTATCGAGTCTCTTGATGGCTGAACCAAAAGAGATAACTAGTCTAATCACGGATCAAGCTCACTTATCTCAAGACAGCCCCAGAGACCAGAAACCTCAGGGAGGGGCCTGTCTGCCCTCCCCTTGTCCCTACAGTCAAACCCAGACTGTCAGTTGACCTTCTGTGAGGTCTGCTTGAAATAAGACACTCCTCGGGGGACTGGACAAGACCGTCTTCACTGGGTCACCTGAGGTTTGCAGCTGTCACAGGAGGGATTGCCCCTGCTAGGTGCAGAATGCACATCTGGATTTCTCTCGGCATCGTAGTGGTAGGAAAGGAGTTTTCCTGTTGACGAAGACCAGGAGGGCAGCCGTGCAGATGGAGGTGGGGTTTTGTTGGCATGGTGGGATCAGCTTTTTCTTCCTCGTCTTTTATTTCCAGATCTTTCTCTAATTTCTCTTTATGATAAAGGGGAAACGGTGAAATAATATCCTCAAGCAAGCTTGACTGACTGCAGGGGAGAAGCCATCTAGCAAGTGCAGTGAAGACCTGCATGAGGTTCTCTGCTCCGGGGCAGGGAGGGCATTTGACAAGAGTGGTCCCAGGCCTACCTTCTAGGCCAGGGTGTAGATTCGGGAGGGTGACTGACCCACAGGAGAGCATCAGAGAGGCCCCTGTAGGGACCACGTAGTGATTGAGAGCCTGGGCTCGACGTTGACCCGAGCTTGGACTCCGTGCCTGGTCACTTCCTAACCACGTGCAGGGGGCCCCCTGCTTCCCCGCCCCCCAGCTTCGAGTCCCTGATGCTGTGAGAGGCTGGGCAGGCGGGAGGGAGGGAGCAGAAGCCAGCGTGTCCTCGGTGCCGGTCCAGCAAGGCTTGCTGCCTCTTCTGGTGGGAGATGCAGCACCTCTGGTGGCTCAGGGGCACTGGAGGAGAGGGAGCTGCCTGACACGGATGGCAGGGGAGAGCTACAGAAGGTTCTGGAGTCTCCCCTGGCCCTGGGAGCCTGTGTGCTTGCCCAGGGCCAGCCTGCTGGAGAAGTGCTCGCTCCAGGTGCTTTGGGTGCTGGGGAAATCAGGGTTTGAGCGAAGCCTCAGGTGTGGTCCGCAGCCACAGAAGGCAGTCTCCTTCCGAGTCCCTGCCACAGTGGGGCGCAGGGGTTGGGGGCGCACGAGGTCAGGAGAGCTCCTGGAAGGTGCACCCCCCTGCCCTGGCCCCCTTGCTCTTGCTCCCACTGCTCATGGCCACCTGCCAGGCGCCTTGAGCACCCAGCCCAGGGTCCTGATACCCGCAGCCCCTCCCCTACCAACCTCTTCCCCCCTTAGCCTCCCCTTGTCTGGAGCTTTCCAAAGTCGGGGCTGCCTAGGCCCCCTGGGTGGGCTCTTCCTTCCCCTGAGACACTGTCTTCTGCTCAGAAAACCCTAGAGTCTTACGGGTTCTCACGAGTCTTCCATCTTGGCTCAGATATCCCCTTCTCTGACCCCGAGTCTGAAGGAGGCTCCTCTTAGAGCCATAGGCTGACTTAGGATTTTAGCCTAGTTTGGTTCACTCACTTGGTTGTTAGAGGCTTCTGCTATACGGCCTAGGAGGTGAATTTTGAGGATGCAGTTGCAGGAAGGTCTGTTTGGCTGCAAGTCTGTAGAAGACATTTTTAGTATCAATGCTATTTGCAGAGATTCCACTTAAAACCCAGAGCTGTGGCCCTGGAGTGGGTCTGGGGACCTTCTTGTAAGCAGGACAAAGCAGAGGGATTGAGTACAACCTGCAGACATGTCTTCTTTAGCCCAGAGGTATTTTGAAATAAAATAGAAGATTTCACGTAGTGGATTTCAGCACTTTGAGAGAGAAACTTCTTTAGGTCTGATCCCACCGGTCCCACAAACCTTAGCAGCAGCCCCTGGCTGGCCCTACCTGGGGACAGTGCGGTCAGTCCCCCTGGGCCCACTTCCTCTGAGTTCTCTAGCTGGAGATCACAGGAGTCGAGTGAGGTGTGTGATCCTGGGGTGTTGAGAGTGACCGTCACCTTGTCCTGAATGGAGGCCCATAATTCTGTTCCCTTCCTGAGGGAAGGGGGTGGGGTACTTCCAAGGCCCTCAGCATAAGCGGCTGCTTCACCTGCATCTCAGCCCCAGGAGCAGGTTTGGTTGAGAGAAGAGATCCCTGGGCAGAGGGGCATGCATCCTGCAGCCCGTGGTGCCTGCATGGCACCCAGGACCCTCCTGCACCTGTGCTTCCTCTCCTGCAGGGCCAGGCCCCTCACCCTGTCCCCTCCTTCCTGAGCCCACTGAGGAGGCTTCTGGGAAAGAATGCTTCATGCACGCCCTGAATTTCCAAGCTAGAAAGGTGCTGGGAGAGCTCCCACCAGCCTCTGAAAGCGCCTCAGGCCTGACCAGAAATAGCCGTGACAGTAGGGTCTGATCTTGCCCTTCTGTGCTGTTGGGTTCTGCTTTGGTAAACATGCAGCCTTCAGACTAAATCCTGAACTGTTTCAAGATACTTGTTTCCTTTTCCCCTGAATTTTTATTCATTGTAAACTACATGGTTAATGATAGCAAAGTAAAAAAGGGAGATCTCAGTGACAACACTGTGCTGCTGCTAAGTCACTTCAGTCGTGTCCGACTCTGTGCGACGCCATAGACGGCAGCCCACCAGGCTCCTCCGTCCCTGGGATTCTCCAGGCAAGAACACTGGAATGGGTTGCCATTTAGCACTGTAATATTATACATTTCTATCTGCTTTTTCAGTCCTTTTTCATACGTGGACGTGATTGTAATTATAGTACAATTAAAACTCATTCACTTCAGTATTTCTAGCACCCAGAACAGAGGTTGGCATGCAATAGGATTTAGTAAATGTTTGTTGATTGTAGAATATTTGTTTATGTAAGTATAAAGTGAATTCTTCTAATTGCATCATACACTGATTACCATTGCACCAAGTTGTTAGATTTTATTTGCCACTTTACTGTATTTAGATTTCCCCCCTAATTTATGAGGATTATAAATACTGTTACAGACCACATAACTGTTTTTGACTGTTTGGAATTACTTTCCTAGAATAAATTTCAAGCATTTGAATTCTTGGATCAGAGGAGAAAAAATTTAAAAATATGGAAATTTCTTTCTAAAATCTTATTAATATTTATCCCTATTGCTGAAATTGTTTGAAAATATTAGTTTTATCATAATCTCATCTGCTTTGAAAATTTATAGTTTTCAAATTTTTGCTTACTTTGTAGTGTAAGCTGGTACCTAATTGTTTTGATTTGCCTGTCTGTATGTGTGGTTATTAGTATGGGTTGAAGAATTGTCTAAGAATTTAATAACTTCCTTTTGTATGCCTTGCCTAATTGAGTAGTTTTATAGATTTTTTAAAAATTGGATTTGGGTGAATTTCTCACATAAGTATAATTAACTCAATTTTTCCTGTCATAGTAGCTGCACACGTTTTTCCTAGTGTGTGATTTTCCATTTTTAATATCTGGTGAGTCGTTATAGGCATGATCTTCTCTTCTTTGGAGAGCAGAGAGCATGGTTGTCCAAAGGACCTTAGAGCCCTCCGCTGCCCTTGATGTCTCTGACTGGGACCCCAGTCCAGGGAACAGAGGCCACAGCTCACCTGCCTGCTGGCACGAAGTGCCCAGGGCTGGCCCGACCCCAGCCCACTGCTCCATAGTCGCGGACTCTCTGCACACTTTGTGTTGCTCTTCTGGCCCAGAAAGTTCGAGCTGGGATTCATGCTGGATCTCTTTTTTGGACCAAGGCAGTCTTTGTAGGACTCTCCTGAAGGAGGCCATTGCCTCTGCAGTGACAGGGAGGCAGCCATCCCATCATTCTGACTCAGGACATCTAAAAATATCCTGGGCTGGGGAATTTGGAGGAGCCCATAATCGATCCGTGGACACTAAGCTCTTAAGAGACAGTAAATGCAGTTTCGATACTGAATTGCCTCACAAGGTGCATTAGTTGTACGGTATGGGAAGCCACCTATCTGCCAGGTGTTGTCTTAGATATTTGGGATCTGTAGAGGCAGAGGACAGGGACAGGGGCCCAGGATCAAGGTGGACTCGTATCAGGAGGGCTCCTCTCTTGTCACTGGGGAGGCACCCCAGAACTGGCAGGTGACCCCTGAACTGACTGGTGGAGACCTGGTTAGAAGCAGAGATCCTAATCCCAGTTCTGCCTGCATCATCAGCTTCCCAACTCCCAGCGCATGTTCACGGTCAGGTCTGGTCATCCATCCACCAAATATACAGTGGACACTTAGTTAAGACTCTGTGCCGGGCAGCATATTAAAAAGCAGAGACATTACTTTGTCAACAAAGGCCCATCTAGTCAAGGCTATGGTTTTTCCAGTGGTCGTGTATGGATGTGAGAGTTGGACTGTAAAGAAAGCTGAGCAGTGAAGAATTGATGCTTTTGAACTTTGAGAGTCCCTTGGACTGCAAGGAGATCCAACCAGTCCATCATAAAGGAGATTAGTCCTGGGTGTTCATTGGAAGGACTGATGTGTTGAAGCTGAAACTCCAGTACTTTGGCCACCTGATGGGAAGAGCTGACTCTTTTGAAAAGACCCTGATGCTGGGAAAGATTGGGGGCAGGAGGAGAAGGGGATGACAGAGGATGAGATGTTTGGATGGCACCACAGACTCAATGGACATGTGTTTGGGTAAACTCCAGGAGTTGGTGATGGACAGGGAGGCCTGGAGTGCTGCGGTTCATGGGGTCGCAGAGTTGGACATGACTGAGCGACTGAACTGAACTGTGCCGGGCGCTCGCATATTGCTACAAAGGTGGCTGAGGCATGGTCCGCCCCTCAGGGGATTATACTTTAGTGGGGTAATCAGGAATACTAATATCTATCTGTCAAACAAGCAGACTTATTAAACGAGTGTCAGTAAAGTTCCAGTGTGGCCACACAGGAATCAGTAAATAGATTGCACAGGGTTTGAGCAAAGTGTCTGTGAAGAGGTGGTACTCAGCCAAGTCTAGAGGGATGAATAGAATTCCAGGTGGGGCGAGGAAGGTGGAGGAGAAGGGAGAGGACCACCCAGCCTAAGGGTCAGCAGGACCGGCACCAGGAGGCGGATGCCGTTGCCCAGGGTGGCCCTGGTGCAGGGAGCGGGCAGGGAGGAGGAGGTGGGTCCGGCTGGCAAATGCCACTTAGAAACCATGGAAGGGTTTGAGGGGTCATGGTTACCCCACATGTGACAGCCGGGGTGGCCCTGGGTCTTAAGTCAGCAAAAGCTGAGAAGGGGACCAGGAAGGGAGAGCCTCGGGCCTTGGACGTGAGGAGCCCACGTGCGTAGCCTGCCCCTGAGGACACCGTCCTCCACGGCTGCTGATCCAGCGACAGCGGGTGGCGGGTGATTTCCAGTTTTATTGGCCTCGGCCTGGTCAGCTGGAGTGGGGAGCGGGTCAGCAGGAGCAGCCCCCCTTGAGGTCTGTTTGCTTAGTCTGGAGAAAGCCTGATTGGTGTGGTTTGTTCGCTGTTTGTCCATCGTATGGCAGATGTTTAATGGTGAGGGAGCAGCAGAGGACGTCAGCAGAGAGCTGGCCCAAATTCTGGAAGTTGGGAGCTGCTTCTGAGAGGCAGAAGACTTCCCTGGTGGCTCAGATGGTAAAGCGTCTGCCTACAGTGCAGGAGACCCGGGTTCAAACCCTGGGTTGGGAAGATCTCCTGGAGAAGGAAATGGCAACCCACTCCAGTATTCTTGCCTGGAAAATCCCATGGACGGAGGAGCCAGGTGGTCCAAGGGATTGCAGAGTCGGACACGACTTTACTTTCACTTTTCTGATGGGGCAGGAGTGCCCTAATTCCTTCATCTAAGTTGAGAAGCTCTCATGGTGAGAACAATGATGTGTCTCTGCTTCCATTACAGATGCCTTAGGGCCCCCTGGGCCATCTGGAGGAGTCGGTCCCAGCGGCCAGCAGCTCCCAAGCTGCGCACATGCACCCGGCGGGCTCCCGCTCAGCCTCGGGCTCCTGCTGACGCACCTGGGAACCCCGTCCACCAGCCTCCCCACCCGACGTCGTGGTCTGCAGCCCCCCGCCTGAGCCATGGAAGCCCCCGAGGTCCCCGTGGGCTCGCTGATTGACTTTGGGGCCGAGCCATCTGCCTCCTCGCCGCTAGAGGCGCCGCCCCCGAAGCTGCAGGATGAGGATAGCTCCCCGGGAGAGGGCGCCTCGGAGAGCGAGACCACGGAGTCCGCGGACAGCGAGAACGACATGGGCGAGTCTCCCTCTCACCCGTCCTGGGGCCAGTACCGCCGCTCCTCCTCCAACGAGTCCTTCTCCTCCAACCAGAGCGCTGACTCGGCCAAGGATGAGGAACTGCTGGAGCTCCGCGAGTTCATGCGCGGCTACGTGGAAAAAATCTTCTCTGGAGGGTAAGCCCCAGCCCTCACCTGCCACTGGCACCTCCCGGGGTTAACACCACCCACTGCCTGCAGACCCCCTTGGGGAGATCCCCCTGCTGGGCTTTGCTTCCTCTGCATCTGAGGTGAGCCCCCATGGGCATGCCTTCCAAGGTGTTGTAGCTGACAGCGAATTAAGGCTGCTGTAAGGCCAGAAGGTTTCAGGTACCAATGCCTCTTGGTACCCTGACACAGCTGCTAGGATGGGGACTTGCCCTCGCACCTTTCTCCTGCCTCGCTTTGGTGGCTCCTGACGGTTTGAACTAGGAGCATTGATAGCTGCGCAGAAGTAGAGGCTGGACCTGGGAATCTGTTTCACAGCTGTTACCAGCTCAGAAGGGGAAAGGGAAACACGGGTTCAGTTCAGGCCTCAGGTCTCAATGCTGGTCTTGCATCTTTGCACAGCAGCATGTGAAATGCTGAAGGTCCCTCCTCAGGACCTGGAGCATCAGCACCATGAGATTGTTAGAAACGCAGAGTCCTGGGCCCCAGCCGACCCACTGAGTCACATGTGGCCTGAGGAGCTCTGGCCAAAGGGACCCTTTTCCAGCTTCGTTAAAGCGTAAGGATTTCTGCCTGTTGACTGCACACAGCGAGGATGTTGTTTCCTGTGCTTTAGCCCCTCAGTGGTTAACTGGCAGGGTGATTTCCACCTTTGGCAGATGTGGCTGTTTTCTCTGCGGTTGGAGAGGGAAAGAGTTTATTAGCATCCTGATAATTGTCCGTCCCCCAAATGCTTTTATGTGTGATTTTGAGTGCATTCTGGGATAGCAGTAGATGTGGCTTCCTACTTACTTTGTTTGACTCATACTGAAATTAGTCAGCTTTCTCCAAGTACACCCAGTTAATGAAAAGGGGAGAAAGCCCAGAAGCTCACTGACTTGCCAGGAAGGCCAGTCGAGATTTGTGGCAGCCTGTCTGTCGGCAGTATGGAACCTAGACAACTGAGTCAGATGCCTTGTCAAGAGCATTCATTCCAAAGCTCCATGCACATGCCTGGCAAATTCTTATGTTTCATCTGGTGTTGGTATTTTGGGATAAATGAGGCCAAGATGTTTTCTATGAAACCTTAAATAAATGAAATTGCAAAAGCCAATTGATCTTCAGCCTTCTGCTACCCCAATTTAGTCATTAGATTGGAGGTAGAGTACTGCCCCTCCCCACGAAAGTGATTAGAAGTGGTTTAGATCAGGTAAGCATGTTGTCCACCCTGGTGGTGGTGACTCGCAGGCCTGGGGTCCCCTTCCCGATCTTCACCCCTCACACACAGAGCCAGGGAGCATCAGAGAGCAGACTGGCCCTTCAGAAGTGAGTGGAATAAGCAACAAGGCCCTCTGATGGCTGGAGGGGTATCAGACCGCGGCTCCATATGTCCTGCTGAAACTGAGCAGGTTAGGAATTCTTAACTCCAGTGGGTGGCTCCATACCTCATCAGCTCTAAAGATGAGGGGAGGTTGGGTGAGTTGGAGAGCCCAGCTGTCAGAGGCTTATGGACCTTGTGAGTACCCAAACCTCACTGAGACAGGCGGTCTTGTGGGCTTTGGAGTCAGGGAGTCTAGATGGGGCTCCCGCTTGCTGTTCCCCAGTTGTGTCTGACCCTCGCGCCAGGGTCCTCATCTTGGAAACAGCAATAAACCTATTGCTCTTGGGGTGGCCCAGAGGCTGGGATGTGCCTCTGCGCTTGGTGGAATGCAGTACCATCTGGGAGCCGAGGCGAGGATTGGAGTCCGGCGTCCAGCGTCACCTGCACTTAGGTGTCCTGTCCTTCCTCTTCCCCGACTGTAGTCCTTTTAGTTCCAGAGGATTAAAGTTTTCCTGTCTTTCCCCTCTGCCCTCTTCTCCAGGGAGGACTTGGACCAGGAGGAGAAAGCCAAGTTTGGCGAGTACTGCAGCAGTGAGAATGGGAAAGGCCGGGAATGGTTTGCCCGGTATGTGAGCGCCCAGGTAAGGGGGTGACAGGGCTGTCACCTGCTCAGGAGAAATGACCCCACCGGAAAAACATGTGAAACTCATCTAGAGATGTTTTGAAAAGGCCCTTTTAGAATAGTGGAAGATGCAGCCTGGCCTCTCAGCCACATGAAATTCCAGATATGTTCGTCTTTTTAAAGACAAGCACGTGGGCTGTGTCCCTGCATGTTTTTATTAAAGAACCCACAACATTCAGTTTTCATAAAGTATTCAAGACAATGACAGCCGTATAAGCTCAGATGAGAAGTTTTGTAAATAGCCAATGGGTTCTTTTGTTTTTCCTGTAAAATGGATGAAGTTCTTAGTTTTTTTTGTTGTTGTTGTTGTTGTTGGTTTTGTTTTTCTTAATCACCAACTATGGTTAGAGATGAGTGAAAGGCTAAAGCAGGGGAAGACAGAAACAGAATTTGAGTTCAAGAGCAGGGATGGCTGCCTTCTGTTCAACGCTGTCAATGTCATGTGTCAAACATTGCCTGGATGTAGGAGTCAACAGCAGACTTTGACAGGGGAAGGACTGGGTGGGATGGAAAGGACTCAGGGTTCCTACGTGCATCATTTCATTTGAAGCTGAAATTAAAAACAATCTTCCTGAAACTCTCATAGACTTGAGGAGAGCACACTGACAGTATATCCAACAGGAGAAGCAATCAAAAAGGTCATACGTATGTGAGTGTGTGTATATTACTTCTGAACAGGGAAGGAAAGATTTCTTTGTTCTGAAACACAGAAAATAATGTGGAAATACCAGGTCAAGTACTATTGGATAAAACTTACCTTTATGAATGCTTGGAAGCTAAATCTTTTAGTCCACTAGGGCCCCATTCACTAAATTAAAATATTCACTTTTCATTATCATTATCATTCATTATCACTATCATCATTCATTTTCATGCTAATTTGTAGTAGTATAAGTAAACACAGAAACCAGACAGAAGTCATGGATTTGTTCACGGCACATAATAAATTCTGGAATCTGAACATTCAAAATGACCCAACTTTAGGGACGACCAAACTCCTGAAGTCTCAATGCCCAGGTTTGAAACCCAGCTCCACAACTTGCCGTCAGAATGACTTGTTACAATGTTCTTAACATCTCTGAAGCTCTCTTTCCCCATCGCTAAAATGGGAATTATGTTAGTCCCTCATCACTAGGTGATAGTAACTGTTTAGTCACTAAGTCATGTCTTTCTCTTTTGCATCCCCACAGAATATAGCCCGCCAGGTTCCTCTGTCCATGGGATTTCCCAGGCAAGAATAACGGAGTGGGTTGCCATTTCCCTCTCCCCCACTCATTTTTATTTCAATGGTCTTTTAACACCTGAACTTTTTTTTTTTTGCTTCCTGTTAATATTGCCTTACAAATTCAAGAAAGGAATATTCATAGTAATATATCAGAAAATCTCATTATTTATTGGGCCAAAGATAGATACCTCACACTTTTCTCCGACAAAACACCCAAAAGCACAGTGTTGGGCTCACAGCAAGTGTTCATTAACTTCTACTTAGTTAACTTTGTTTTTTTTCAAGTTCCTTTAACAGTGGGAGTACCTAAAATGAAAAACATCAGAAAAGTAAAATCTTATAAAGAATAAGAGCAATATTTAAATTTAATATTTAGATATTTAGAGCAACACAATAACATTTAAATCGTTCTTCTGTTTCTAGGAAAACTATTTTGTCATAAAACCTATGGATCATTGCCTCCTCTGTGTGTGTGTAGTGTCTCTGCCCGACCAGCTCTGCCGAGATGACATCCTCTTGGGGGATGATGGTGGTTTTGTGAGCAAATTCACAGTAAATAGTGAAGACTTTGGATTAAAGCAGGCAAAATCAAAAAAAAGACTACAGAATCAGGTCTTAGACTCAAAGAACTTCAAAAGGTAAGGATATTATATGGGTATTCCAATAGTTTTAATATAGACATTATTCAAGTATTTATATAATGAAAATAATATGCCAGACCCCATGGTAGATATTTTAAATACAAAGCTGAAAAAGAGTTTCTTTTTTGTTTTTTTCACCTCAAGGGACTTCCATTATAACAGGGAAGACAGGAAAATCAGCAACTGAAATCCCTATTTCAAATGCTATTGACAGTTAAAATCTATAGATACTTGAATGAATTAAAGAGTTCAATGAAAAATTAAATCATAAAAAAGGAAAAGGTACATATGACTGTTTACTAGTATTTAAATATGCAAGAATATTCTAAACATTAAAAACAATGGATATAGGACTCAAAAAGTTTGATAGATTTGACTATACACAAAAGCAAAAGATAATATCTTGAAAATAAATAGCAAACTGGGATAAATATAAAAATATGACAGACAGTGGGTTACTAATCTTTAATATGTATTAGAATTCAATTAAAAAATAATAATTTCTCAAGATAAAAATTGGCAAAGATGATGAACAGATTATTTACTCACATACCCACACAGTAGAAATAGTCAATGAAAGTTTCAAACTGATCATCAGGCAAAAATGCTAACAACAGATATCTCCAACTGATGAGATTATTTTTGATTTCTATTGTCTTCTTTATAATTGTAGTGTTTTTGAAGTTTTTAGAGTAAGGTATATATTAATTTTATTAGAAAAACAGACTNTACTTTTGTTTTTCTATGCACATTTGAATCTAATTTAAAAAATGCACAGATATCCATATGTATATGTGTCCATGTGTGTGTCTGTGTACTTCTATGTAGAAAGAAAAATGCTGAATGGAAATATACCCAAACGTTAACAATGATTCTCTTTGGAACCTAAGAGAAGTGACTTTTATTTTCTTCTTTATGTTTTTCTACTTTCTAAATTTTATACAAACAAAATTTTTCTTTCACAATAAGAAAAAAACCTTAAAATACAGGATTATATTTTGTTATTAATATAGCAAATGTTTTATCCCAGAGTGAGAATATGTAATTAAAAGCTCATTTACAGCTATTGTTACAACAGAATTAAGACTAGTCCATTGCTGAAACCCTAAGAAAGACATAATGCTTGTCTGGCTCCATTTTCCATCTTTCAAATATGAACAGTATGACTTAGTTCCACCAAAGTACTAGCCTCTAATGGGAGACTTTCCCAAAATATGATGGGCTGTTCTATCCATTATCAAGCACTTTATTCCTATTATGATAGGCTCTTAGATGCCGAGACATGAATCTTCTCTTTACTGAGATATGTGTCTGCTGTTGCTGCTGTTTAGTCACTAAGAAGTGTTTGATTCTTTGCAACTCTGTGGACTGTAGCTCACCAGGCTCCTCTGTCCATGAGATTTCCCAGGCAAGAATATTGGAGTGGGTTGCCATTTCTTTTTTCAGAGGGTCTTCCTTACCCAGGGATCAAAACCAAGTCTCCTGCATTGGCAGGTGGGTTCTTTACCATTGAGACACCTGGGCATGACTTAAATTATTTGAGACTGAATTATATATGGTGGCTCAGACAGTAAAAAATCTGCCTGCCATGCATAAGACCTGGGTTTGATCCCTGGGTTGGGAAGATCCCCTGGAGGAGGGCATGGCAACCCACCCCAGTATTCTTGCCTAGAGAATCCCCATGGACAGAGGAGCCTGGTGGACTACAGTCCATGGGGTTGCAAAGAGTTGAACATGACTAAGCCACTAAGCGTGCACGCGCGCACACATACACACACACACACACACACATATACTTAGGCTGAGTGTTGAGGCAAAACATTGTAGAAACTGAAAAAAGTAGCCAGTATCCAGAGTTCAAAATTTAACACAATGTGACATGGAAAAAAGAAATCTCCCTCTTCACTCTGTTTAATCCAATATTGTCAAACTTTCCTGCCTTGAGTTATAATCATGTTTATTTCTCAACTACAGTCTAAGAAACTTGAGGATAAGGATTTTGCATTAATCATCTTTATGTCCTCAGTACCTAGGGTTGAGGCCATAAAGCTCAACCAGTGTTTTTGACTGAGGAAACAAATACACTGGCTTCCCTGGTGGCTCAGCAGGTGAAGGAGCCACCTGCGATGCAGGAAATGCAGGAGATACGGGTTTTATCTTTGGGAGCATGGCAACCCACTTCAGTACCCTTGCCTGGGAAATCCCATGGACAGGGGAGCCTGTTGGGCTGCAGTCCATGGGGTCGCAAAGAGTTGGATGCAACTGAAGTGCCTGAGAGCAGACATGGCACACATATGACAGTTGTCCTAGCCTCAGCTTCACCAGTGATCTGGGATTGCAAACTTCCTTGTTCTTCAGTTTTGAATGTACTCATGGGAAATATGAAAATGAATTGACTCACAGAAGATAAAAAATATTATAAAACAGTCTTCTGTTTGCTTGATCAGAATTTTTTCAATAGGGTAAGGATGATAGTGGCTTCCATGGTGGTTCAGTGGTAAAGAATCTACCTGCCAATGCAGGAAACTCAGGTTTGATCCCTGCTTTGGGAAGATCCTATGGAGAAGGAAGCAGCTACCCACCCTAGTATTTTTGCCTGGGAAATTCCAAGGATAGAGGAGCTTGGGAGGTCATAGTCCATGGGTTTGCAAATGAGTTAGACATGACTTAGCGATTAAACAACAGCCACAAAGATGACAGGGTCAATGCTGGACAGAAATTCACCTTGATTAAAATTTAATTCTGAATCTATAGCTCAAAATCTGATGACAAACTTTTATTTTTTATTTTAAAATATGCTAGATGATGAAAATGTAGTTAAACAGTTGAAAGTTGCACAACACATAGGATACTGTTAATACATGGAGGCTTTACTATAGCTCAGAATTGCAATTTGGTTAAAGTAAAAGTGAAATACCAAATAGAAATTCAACATGATGTGTCTGTGAGTCTAACATAATCCCCTTTTTTTCTTGTAATTCCCAGTGTTAAAAGGAAGCTACATAATGACTGGGTTATGAAAATTAGATATATTCCAGCCTTAAATTGCTTTGGATCCTGCTCCTTAGACAATGTTCATTCACTGGTTTTGGAATCCTTGAAAAGAATTGAGGATAATTTGTAAGTACAATTGTTTATATACATAAACATTTTGTGACTTTCAGGTGTTTTCCTTAAACTCATGGCAGCCTTGGAGCTTTTAAATTGGTTTTTAGAAAAATCAGATGTTAAATATCTCATTTGTTCAATAAGATTAATTAGATTTTTCAGAAGACAGTTGAAGTTATATAAATATGAACATGATTTCTCTCTTCTTAGAAGCAATTCTGCTCATTTGTTTTTTATTGCTGTATTCTATTAAAATAAATCAATGTTGATATATCTATTTTTTCCAAATATAATTCTATTGGTAAAACTTTATACTTTAAAAATCATTCTCATAGGCCAATTGACTAGCCAATTACCTATGAGTATCTGTAGCACAATCATCATGTTTCATGTTTAATAAATACACAAAATGGCTTTCTTATAGACAGGTGAGTTTGAATAGTGTATAATCTTAGTTCCTCCCTAGTTAAATATTTATTAATAGTTATATTGATGTATAGCAAGGTTATACTAATATATAGTAACTATAAAACAGCCATTGCATTTTTTAAAGAGAGATATATCCTACAGCATGTATAAACCTCAAAAATGTGATGCTAGGTGACAGAAGCCAGACACAAAAGACTGCATATGAAGAATTCCATTTAAGGGAAATGCCCAGAAAAGACAAATTGATGGAAATAGAAAGTAGTAGATTAGTGGATGTCTGGGAGCAGGGGGGAAGTAGGGATCCCAAGTGGGCATGAGAAAACTTTCTGGGATTAGGAAAGGCTGAAGAAGAAAGAAATCACATGGTCACATCAATAGATGCAAAAAAAGCACTTGACAAAATCGAACACCCATTCCTGATAAAAGCTCTCAATCTGGACATAGTCATTATACAAGTTTTAGAGAAATAACTCTAAATGGATCATATAGCCAAAGATAAAATGCAAAACTATAAAACTCCTAGAAGAAAATCCAGATGACTTTGGGTTTGGCAATAACGTTTAAGATACAACTGCATGAAAGAAATCATTGGCAAACCGGACTTCATTCAGACTAAAAATTCTGTTTTGAAAAAGACACCATCAAGAGAACAAGAAGACAGGCCCTAGATTAAGAGAAAATATTTGCAAAACATATATGTAATAAAGGACAGTTATCCAAAATATACAAAGAACTCTTATAATACAACAATAAAGCAACCTGATTGAACAATAAGCAAAAGATCTGAGCAGACGCATTACCAAAGAAGGTATGCAGATGGCAATAAGTATATGAAAAGATGTTTCACATCCTACATCACTAGAGAAATGCAAACTAAAGTCACAATGAGATATCATTACGCACCTACAAGTGCCCAACATCCAAAACACTGACATCAAATGCTGGCAAGAATGTGGAACAGTAGGAACTCTCATTCAGTGCTTCTGGGAATGTAAAATGAGCACAGCCACCTTGGAAGATAGTTTGGCAGTATTACTGATCACCTACCTAAAACTATTCTCTTGGCTTCTGGGAAGCCAGAGTTTTCTCCCAGTATGTTATGTTTGTTCTTTTTCCTTGTGATTTCTCTTTTTCCATCTGCTATTTTTGTGGTGGCGTTCTCCGGAGTTTTGTCCTTAACCAACCTTAATAGTCACTCTCTATGCAAATCTTGGGCTATTTTCCTCTATCCCAATATATTAATACCTGTATACTGATGAAACCCAAGCTGTCTTGAAACTAGACTTACTTATACCTACTCACTTTGTCCACCTAGATATCTCATAGCCCCTTAAATTTATTGTTCATAGCTAAATTTTACTTCCCTCACCTTTTAATCTATGCCTTTTATAGCATTTTAAGTTTTCTTGGTAGCACTGAAATGGTGCCCCTCAGAATGGGACTTGACCCCATGTGGTGGGACTCGAACTCAGGCTAAAGCCAGATTGGGACCTGAACTCACGATTTTTTAATTAGAATCACTCTCCTGGTGTCAGGACTTACTGTGGCTCCGGTTCTTTGTGCCTAAGTACAGAAGGAATTCAGTGACAGGCAAAGTGATAGGCCAGAAGTAGATTTACTAACATAGGACACTTGTGAGAAATGTAAACAGGCTGGCGGGACTCTGCCCTGAGGATTAACTGTGCGGCATTTTTATAATCAAAGGAAAGTGGGGGAGGGGGAAGAGACTGCCTTCTTCCTCATTCTTCAAGTAGATGCCAGGCTTACACCACTAGCTTCTCATTCCTGTTGGGTGGGAGAGTGTCTGACCACAGGAGTCAAACTAGGACTGTCATGCTGCTAAGTCGCTTCAGTCATGCCCGACTCTGTGCAACCCCATAGACGGCAGCCCACCAGGCTCCCCCGTCCCTGGGATTCTCCAGGCAAGAACACTGGAGTGGTTGCCATTTCCTTCTCCAATGCATGAAAGTGAAAAGTGAAAGTGAAGCCGCTCAGTCGTGTCCGACCCTCAGCGACTCCATGGACTGCAGCCTACCAGGCTCCTCTGTCCATGGGATTTTCCAGGCAACAATACTGGAGTGTGGTACCACTGGACTGTCATAGCGCTTATTCAAATCAGCTGAAAGGTGGTAACATTTTTTTTTTCTTTCACTTAATGACTCGGGGCATATCTCATACTTTATAGTTAAGCAGGCATGCTTTATTCCACAACGATCCGATAGCTTTCTTGAGTGATCATTAAACTACAGGGGTCTCCCATCTATTAGGACAAGTTGTACTTGGTCCGAGTTTATAGTATAATCTCTTTGTAATCTCTCTGTGTGTTAGTTGCTCAGTCATGTCTGACTATTTGGGACTTCATTGACTGTAGCCAGCCAGGCTCCTCTGTCCATGGAATTCTCTGGGCAAGAATACTGGAGTGGGTTGCCATTCCCTTTTCCAGGGGATCTTCCCAAGGGATTGAACCCGAGTCTCCTGCATTGCAGGCAGACTCTTTACCATTTGAGCCACCAGAAAACCACAGCTGTTTCTTCATCTAATACGAAATCATTTGTTAAGAAGGGTCTCCTATACATAGGGACTGCATCTTCGCTTTTCTTTGGGGGCTGCCCTTATTCTCATTAGAGTAATTGGTAATATTTGGACTCAGTTTTCCTGAGTCTCTTGGTACAATTTGGCTATAGTTCACTTCCAAGTATCATTCATTTTTTCCACTTTCCCTGAGGATTGGGGTCTCTATGCTCTATGAAGGGAGTACTTTCTCCCAGGGTTTTAGCTACTTGTTGGGGCATTTTAGAGGTAAATTCAGAGGTATCACTTTGTATAGATTGAGGTAATCCAAAATGGGATTATCTCCTTAAGCAAGTGTTTTGTTACCTCTGAGGCCTGTTCTCCCTGTGTGGGAAAAACCTCTACCCATCCAGTGAATGTCTACCACCACCAATAAATATTTGTATCATCTGGACTTGGGCATGTGAGTCATGATAGTATTAGGATGAGGCACAGTAGAGTAGATGGATTCCACTGCTTCATTAACAGTCCTTAGATCTTGTACGAATTGATACTCCCTCAGTTCAGTTCAGTTCAGTCGCTCAGTCATGTCCGACTCTTTGCGACCCCATGAATCGCAGCACGCCAGGCCTCCCTGTCCATCACCAACTCCCGGAGGTCACCCAGACTCGTGTCCATCGAGTCCGTGATGCCATCCAACCATCTCATCCTGGGTCGTCCCCTTCTCCTCCTGCCCCCAATCCCTCCCAGCATCAGAGTCTTTTCCAATGAGTCAACTCTTCGCATGAGGTGGCCAAAGTACTGGAGCTTCAGCTTTAGCATCATTCCTTCCAAAGAAATCCCAGGGCTGATCTCCTTCAGAATGGACTGGTTGGATCTCCTTGCAGTCCAAGGGACTCTCAAGAGTCTTCTCCAACACCACAGTTCAAAAGCATCAATTCTTCGGCGCTCAACCTTCTTCACAGTCCGACTCTCACATCCATACATGACCACTAGTGGGTTTGAAAATGTGTTCCTGGTGGCTCAGTTGGTAAATAATCCACCTGCAGTGCCAGAGACCTGGGTTCAATCCCTGGGTTGTAATGATCCTCTGGAGAAGGGCATGGCAATCCACTCTGGTATCCATGCCTCGAGAATCCCCATGGACAGAGGAGCCTGGAGGGCTGCAGTCCATGGGGTCACAAAGAGTTGGACATGACCGATCGACTTTCACTTTCAATACTGACATATTACATGGTGACTGACAGAGTACCATCAATCCATCCAAAAGTTATTCCTTTACTAAGGGAAAAGATTCCTCTCTATGCCTCTGGTTTTAGGGGGTGTTGCTTTTTGCAGGGATATTCCTGCCCAGGTCTTAACTTAATAACCACTGGCTGGATATTTTTGGTCGAGCCTGGAACCTCCATACTCCACACTCCAGGGTCTACTAAGGGTTTCATATCAGCTTCAATCTGTTCCTTTTCACTTTCTGTTAGAACCATTTGGTGATGAGGGTAATCCCCTTGCTCCTCCAGAAACAGAGTGGTCCCTAATTTAGTTAATAAATCTCTCCCTGTTAAAGGGATGGGACAATCAGGCACAAACTGAAAGCAATGTGAAGACAATTACACTGATGTTTCACAGAAGGGGTTCCAGGAAACCCTGCCCTTGTCTCTTTCCTGACACTCTGTTGTTGTTTAGTTGCTAAGTCATGTCTGACTCTTGCAACCCCATGGACTATAGCCTACCAGGCTCCTCTGTCCATGGAATTTCCCAGACAAGAACACTGGAGTGAGTTGCCATTTCTGGTCTTCCTAACCCAAGGATCAAACCCAAGTCTCCTGCACTGGTAGGTGAATTCTTTTATTACCACTGAGCCAGCAGGGAATCCCTGACACTCCATTACATATTCCTTATGATTGCTAAGGTTTCCAACCCTTTGGGTTGTTATGGAGAAGGTTGCAACAGTGTTTACAAGGAATTCTATCAAGTGGTCCACCACATCAATGGTCACTCATGGCTCAACACTAGTTATGTAGATAGTATCTCTAGGCAGAGAAGCTTTCAGCCTTGAGCCCTGTCAGTCTTCTGATTGTGAAACCATTAGTGGTCCTCAGTGGTCACTCTCTGGCATCTGGGATATTCCCTCTTCCAATGCTCTGGCTGTTTGCAAAGGCACATTAATTGCCATCCTCCCTCCAGTGCCACTTTTGTCCACACAGAGTACACTGGCCTTGTATGGGTACCCATGGACCCTGTGGTCCACTAGGGACAGATTGGCTCAGCAAAGTCAGACTCCCAGTTGGTGGTCTCTGAGCAGACAAAGTCGCCGCAAGTATTTGGATCCTTAGTATATTTCTTTGGGTGCGTTCAGCCTTTTTGGCAATATCCCCATTATTGAAAGCTGAGTAAGCCAATTGGAGCAAATCATTCATTGGAGTTTAAGGACCAGCAGTAGCTTTCTGAATTTTGCACCTGATACCTGGGGCAGACTGGGCTATCAAATGCATAGCCAAAAGTGTTTGTCCTTTGGAGGAGAAGGGGTCTACATCTATATACTTCCTAAAAGCCTCTTCTAGTCTCCCTTGGAAAACTGCAGGATGTTCATCCTGCCCCTGTTGGACCTGTTCACTTTTTTATAATTAACGGGTTTTACTCTAAGGTTATTTGTCTGTTTTGTGTGTGTGTGTGTGTGTGTGTGTGTGTGTGTGCGTGCGTGCGCGCGCGCATGCCAAGTAGCTTTCATGTCCGACTCTGCAACCTTATGGACTGTAGCGGTCCAGACTTCTCCGTCCATGGGGTTCTCCAGGCAAGAATATTGGAGTGGGTTGCCATGCCCTCCTCCAGGGGATCTTCCTGAAGCAGGGATCAAACCCATGTCTCTTCTGTCTCCTGGATTGGCAGGTGGGTTCTTTGCCACTAGCGCCACCTGGGAAGCCCAAGTTTCTTCATGTCTTCTATTAACCAGTTAATCATATGGTCCTATCTCTATCAGTAGAATTTACCTGGTAATCCATTGTGAGCTTGTCTCCGAGTAGTGTCACTCCCCGCCTGGTGGTAGGCCCTGCATGGGTCTACTGGACTCGGGCTGCCAGCTGGTCTGCAAGGGCTCTGGCCACCAGTATTGTACGCTGCTTTTCCTCGAGGGTGCAACAGCGGATAGTAAGATCTGTAAATCTCCTCAGGTGAGATCAAAAGTTCTCACTAGTTGGGTAAACCCCTTTGAAAAAGTTCAGGATCCTCAGATAAACTTCTCAACTTGTCGTCTGCCATACTTAGATCAGACATTGAGAAAGGTACATGGACCTCTTACTGTTCCCTGATTTCTATCAGGACCTTCTCTCAGAGGCAAATCTGAAGGGGCAGTTGGATGGTAACTTATAATCACTGTGAATGCAAGCTGGGCTAAGGATGGGCCCCTTGAGTATCTCAGGGTACAAAGAAGAGGTTCCTGAATATGAGAGGAGGCCCTCTTTTCATCCCTAGCTACGCTCCCTGGGGTAATAGCCGTAGCTGAAGGAGAGGCTTTGGCCAGCAGGGTGGCAGCTGAGGTGAGCACCGTGGCTTCCCCTGGGGCAATAGCTCCTCCCGGTGGTCAGGGAGTAGCTCCTACTGAAAAAGCTGCTCTCAACTGCAATACAGTATAACTCGGGGACCCACTGAGTGGTCACTGTTCTTGGCTTCCTAACTCATATTGCAGGTTGTTGGTGGTGGTGGTTTAGTCGCTAAGTCATGTCTGACTCTTGTGACCCTGTGGACTGTGGCCCGCCAGGCTCCTCTGTCCATGGGATTTCCCAGCCAAGAATACTGGAGTGGGTAGCCATTTCCTTCTCCAGGAGCTCTCGACCCAGGGATCATACTTGTGTCTCTCTTGTCTCCTGCATTGCAGGCAGATTCTTTACCACTGAGCCACCAGGGAAGCCCATATGGTAGGTTATATACCTAATAAATATTTTTCTTTTTAATTTCTGTTGTCTGAATCTTTCCCAATCCTGGAGGATATGGCCCAGAGAGGTAATTTGTTGGGACTGATGAAGTCTGATTCATTTCAGACCTAAACCTGAGGAGATGTCTCTAACTCCCATGCTATCCAACATTCCATTCAAGTCAAAATCCATCCATAATTGGGTCAAGGACTGCCCTTATGATTTTAGATGCTATCCCTTCCAAGGTATTTTTCCAACCAGGTGTTAGTACCTGAAAAGTTGCTGAAAGGGAATGGAACAGAAGTTATCCCCAGTGGTGTCCACGATGAGTGGGAGTTGCTCTGGCTGCAAGCTGGGAATAAAGGGTCAATACTTGTAAGGATCAGAGGGAGGGGAGTAAAATAAAAAGTTCATCTTGGTGGTCACACAGGTGTTCTGGGGTTAACAAAAGAAAGAAATATAGCAGGAGTGATTAAGAATGTAGGAGCAAAAACTCAAAGTACAGAGATTAATAGTTCTGTCTTGGACCTGCTGCTGGATATGCATAAGCATACAGGGTTGACCCACCAGTCAAAAATGAGCAGACATTGGCAGAGCATCCTCCCCAGTACACCTGGCTCATGGTGTCCTGTTGGCCCCTTTAGGACTGAGAGCTAACTCTCCGCGTTTTCTTACCTTATCACTGTCCCTTCGTGACTCGCCAGCTGAAACTACACCTCATTTTGGGACTTGAACCTTTTAGCTGAGATCACACACCTGGTTTCAGGACTTAATGAAGCTCAGGTTCTTGATGTCTCATCACAGAAAAAATTCAGTGAGAGATAAAGTGACAGATTTGGAGAGAAACATACTCTATAAACAGTGTGGGCCATCTCAGAAGGAGAGAGAGAAGCTTTGAAATATGGTTTGGTTAATAATTTCATAGGCTAATGAGTGAGAGGATTATTCCAACTATTTTGGGGAGAGGGCAGAAAAGAGGGCCTCTGCCCACTTTTGATCTTTGATGGTTGTACTTGGAACTATCATGGCGCCTATGAGTGTGTCATTTAACGTGCTGGTGTACAGTGAGCATATACTGATGCTCAAGGTCTAGTGGAAGTTGACTAGCTTGCCATCTTGAAAAGTGTTAGTTGCTCAGTTGTGTTCGACTCTGTGATCCCATGGATTGTAGCCTGCCAGGCTTTGCTGTCCATGGGATTCTCCAGACAAGAATATTGAAGTGGATAGCTCTTCCCTCCTCCAGGGGATATTCCTGACTCGGATAAAATGTAGGTTTCCTGCATTGCAGCCAGGTTCTCGAACATCTGAGGATCTATTTAATTCTAATCAGTCTATGTCGTGTTTTCGGGCTACGTCATTTTTTAAACATTTGTGCCATGCCTCCTTCCCTCCTATTTCAGCACCATGATCCATCAGATCATTCTGGGCAGAAATTTAGCAACCCCACATGACTCCTTTTTCCCTCAACTTTCACAAATAATCAATCACATATTTGTCTATATTGCTTAATAAATTCTTGTTGAATCTCTTGTAGTTTGTATCTCTATTGTCCTAGGCTCTCCTCTCCAATTAGCCTCATCTCAGTACTCTTCCAAGTATTCCTGTAGACATGATGTCCAACCATCAGATTTCATTTCCATGTTCTCTCATGACTCTGTGATTGTGTTCAGAGAACTCTACAGCTTATGTTTAATTCATATCTGTTTCTTTTATAACCCAAATCCACAACTGGGCACTTACAAAGAAAATTTATTCTTACCTGAAGTTTAAGGAGATAATTGCAATCCAAGGTGCTTCTGGGTGTTGTCCCTTAAGGTCCATTATCCCAAAGATAGCCCTCAAATACAAGCTATATATAATAAATTATGCTTTATAAGGCCCAGTTTTTGGAAAGAGCCCCATTTAAAGAAGTGTAGTCTGGTGGGCAAAAAGAATTAAAAATAAACTATAATATATTTTAAAATTACAAATGCAAGTATCCTTTGACTTACAGTATCATTTCTAAGAACTTATAGAAAAATGGCACTTTTACAAGACTGCTCATTGCAATATTATTTGTAATCACAAAAAATTTGAGACAGTCTGATGTTCCTCAGAGATTAAAGGATTTATTCATTCGAGGGAATACTCTATGACAATTTTAAAAAGAATAAGAAAGTTTTTTTAATGTACAGATTTGGAAAGATCTTCAAGATTTATTATTAAGTGAAAAATCAAGGAACAGAATAGTATATACTACCATTTTATTTACGAACAAAGAAAATGAAAGGAAACATACAAGCCAAGAGTAGACTAAGGTCAGGTGCTTTATGCCTAATGGAAAATAACATGGTACCAGACAAGAAAATAACACAAAAGGCTTAATGTAGTTGGTGGGGGCAGGAGGGTGGAGTCTAGGAAAGGCCTTTCAGAGATATTAATATTCAAGCAGACACCTGCATCTGTCTATAATGAGGGAGACCTGGGTTCAATTTCCGGGTTTGGAAGATCCCTGGAGGAGGGCATGGCAACCCACTCCAGTATTCTTGCCAGGAGAATCCCCATGGACACAGGAGCCTGGTGGGTTTGCAAATGAGTCCATGGGTTCGCAAACAGTCGAACATGACTGACCAACTAAGCACAGCACATACACCTGGAGGAGGGTGGTTGCTAGTGTGGCTACAATCCAGGGGAGAAACATCTTTGGCCTGAGCAGAAGCTCTTGAGGAGGAAAAGAGTTCAGTGAGGCCAAAAAGGAGGCTGAAGAGACCACAAGGCTGGATCAAAGGGAGGAAGAAGGTGTGGGGTGAGCCTGGAAAGATGACAGGGACCTCCCAGTGCCACCTAGGCCCTGTGGGCCAAGTGATGGAAGCTGGTATTCCCGAGAGCATCAGGAATCCACTGGAGAAAAGTGATGTGATCCATTCATGTTTTAGAAAGGTCACTTTGGCTGCAACTTAACGGGATTTGGAGTGGGATTGGGGAAAGAGGAATAGAAAATAGTGGAAGCTGAGAAATTAGTTTATTGCAGTAGTTCTGGTGAGAGGGGATGGAGAGTTGAATCAGGATGTTATTTATTTTTAACTTATTTATTCATTTTTGGCTGCATGTGGGCTTTCTCTTGTTGCAGTAGGCAGAGGCTATTCTATTGTGGTGTGTGGGCTTCTCGCTGCAGTGGCTTCTCTTGCTGGGAGCACAAGTTCTAGGGTCTGTGGGCCCAGCAGCTGTGGTGCATGGGCTTTGTAGCCTCATGGTATGGTGAGATCTTCCTGGACTGCAGGTCGAACTCATGTCCCCTGTATTGCAAGGCAGACTCTTAACCACTGGACCACCAGGGAAGCCCAACCAAGATACTATGATGGAAATGGGAAGAAGTGGTCAATTTCATGTCTATTTAGGAGGTAAAATCAACAAGACTTGACAGAAAGTTGGATGTGGGTAATGAGAGAGGGAGAAATGTCTAAACACATTCCTGCCGTTTTGTTCTACCAAAAAGACTCATTGAGCTGAACAATGTACTTTCTGGCTTAAGAGGTGATATATCTGTCCATTCTTAACACCAGCACAACCTCAGCTCCAGGGAAGAGGAATGGATTTCTTTTTAAACAGAAACAATGCAAATGCTGTATTAATATCATATCATGGAACAAATAGATTCTGTGGGTCAGTGAGAATTTAATCATTACTTACAATTTTTTTTCTGTGGGTAAATAGATTCACAACAACTTAGAGATGAACTTCTTGAACATTATTTATAAGTTGGAATTAACTTTAGAAATAAAAATAAACAAGTTTTACATTTAGCTTGTGTTTTGCAGGCCTGTCAGAGAGTTTTCCATGCCAAGAGGAGCAAACACTTTCTGTTACTGTATAAAAGCAAACGTGATTGTCACTGGAGGTAAGAGGACAGTCCACGTTACACAGGGATTTTCTACTTTGCAAATGGTGCTCTCCTTAATTAGTACAGTTACAGAGTTTTCACACAGCTATAGCATTTTACTGCTAACAAAATCTTTTAGAGAATTTTTAAGTTTGTATAAAGTCAAATACGTCATTCTTTTTCTTTGTGGCTTTTTGGTGTGGTGGCACACTTAGAAAGGCCCTTCTTAGCCTGAGACTGTGTGAAACAAAGTCTCCTATATTTACTACAAATTTGTTTGTTTTACAGTTTACCTTTAATCTCTCTAGAATCTGTTTCAGTGTGTGAGAGCATGAATTCCTAGCCTGGGGCCCATGTGTGGACTTTAAGGGAGTCCTATAGCTCCCTAGGCTGAATAACTGTGTGTCTACATGCATTTTTCTGGACAGAAAGTCCAAAATTTTATCAAATCCTCAAAGGAGTCCTTGACAAAAAGATCAAAAGCCAATGATTTAGCATTAACAGAAAAGTGGACTAACGATAGAGTGCTTAAAACTACCAACATTTAAGGGCTCAGATTATCGGCTGAGAGTTAGAGGAACGATGACAAATATGAGGCTTGAGGAGAAAGATGAGAGGACTAAGCTGTCCTGCTGGCCTGACTCCTTATCTGTCAAGCTAGGATACTAAGCCTGTGATGGCTTTCAGCCTAGGCTCTGGAGTCAGACTGTCTAGGAAAAAATACTACTATTTTTTACTAGCAAGCCTTGGATAGGTTATTTAACTCCTCTAAGAGTCAATCTCAGGCTTCCCAGGTGGTGCAGTGGTAGAGAATCCACCTGTCAATGCAGAAGACTCAAGAGACACAGGTTTGATACCTGGGCTGGGAAGATCTCCTGGAGTAGGAAATGGCAACCCACACCAGTATTATTACCTGGAAAATTTCATGAATAGAGGAGCCAGGCAGGCTACAGTCCACGGGGTTGCAAACAGTCGGACACAACTGAGTGACTGAGCATGCACGCACAATACATTAATGCATAAATGAGTAGGAACATATTAAATCAAGAAAAGAACTCATAGAATATTTATGAGAATTCAAATTTATATATGTAAATACAATGATTACAAAACAGCCTTGACAAGAAGAAGCAGATCCAAAGCAGGTCAATCATAGCATCCTGGAAGAAACAGACTGTGATTTGATATTAGAAGAAAGATAGTGAGAGTCACTCAGTCGTGTCCAACTCTTTGTGACCCCATAGGCTATACAGTCCATGGAATTCTCCAGGCCAGAATACTGGAGTGGGTAGCCTTTCCCTTCTCCAGGGGATCTTCCCAACCCAGGGATGGAACCCAGGTCTCCCACATTGCAGGCCGATTCTTTACCAGCTGAGCCACAAGGGAAGCCTAAGAATAGTGGAGTGGGTAGCCTATCCCATCTCCATCAGATCTTCCTGACCCAGGAATCGAACTGGGGTCTCCTGATTGCAGGAGGATTCTTTACCAGCTGAGCTATTAGGACATGATTAAAGATGAGAAAGACTCTTTAAACTGTGACCGTCTGCATCCCTGAGAACATAAACAATCTGCACATGCCCTTCTTTCAGGAGATGATAAAGTGCTCCGGTTGTGGCACCCCAACATCAGCACCAAGCCAGTGGGGAAACTTGTGGGGCACATGTTCAGCATCACCGAGATCGTGACAAACGAGAAAGAGCAACATGTTATCAGCCTTTCTTCTGCAAAGGTAACCAAAAGAAAACAACAAAAATGAAACAGAACGAGTCTTTCCCTTAAAGTCAACTATTGGAAAATATAGAATACATACAGTTTTTCACTGAAATAGCTGATAGTCAAAGAGAAAAATGTTGTTATTATGGATAAGAAAATAAGAAGTCACTGTTCTCTGTTTCTATTGATATCAACAGAAGAAAGAACATATGTTTAAAGACAAGAGTAAAAGGAATAGAACATTCGGAAGAGAGCCATTATTCTCAATAGTAAAACATAATATGGCCCTTCTGTGATCATTAAAGACAGAAAAAATAAGGATTTCTAGACACAGAAAACCAACTTACGGTTACCAAAGGGGCAAGTGGGTGGGAGAGAGAGAAATTAGGAGTTTGGGATTAGCATATACAAACTACTAATACATAAAATAGATAAACAATTATTAGATAAACAAAATAAAGGTCCTACTGTATAGCACAGAGAAGGAAATGGCAACCCACTCCATTGTCCTTGCCTGGAGAATCCCTGGACAGAGGAGCCTGGAGGGCTGCAGTCCATGGGGTCGCAAGAGTCGGACATGACTGAGTGACTACACCACCACCACTGTATAGCACAGGGAACTATATCAATATCCTGTGGTAAACCATAATGGAAAAGAATATGAAAAACAATATGTATATTTGTATGACTGAATCACTTGTCTCTACACCAGGAACTAACATAACATTGCAAATCAACCATTCTTCAATTTTTAAAAAAGCAAAGAAAGAAAAATATTTCTGTTGTTGTTTCTATCACTACACAGTGTTTTAAATGTTCTAAACAAAGTAATAAAAAAGAAAAAATGACTTATGACTATTAGAAATGAGGCGACTGCATATTTGCAAATAATATGATTGCTGGGAAAATTCAAGAAAACCAGCTTAAAAGTTTTAGGACAGATAAATTCAGTAAAGTGGGTGGTTATTTTCATGTTTGCAATTTATAAAAATAAATTTGTATGTAAGAATANGTAAGAATAGAAACCAGTTAGGAAAAAATGGTTAAATGGATAGCATTCACAAGAGCAAAATTGTATGAAATGCCTAGAAATAATCTTAACAAACAATATTCACTATTAATGTTAAGATAACTATGAAGTTCTGAGGTACATTTATTTAAGAACATGAATGTAAGGACTTTCCTAAATGAGAGTATCGTACTGTAAAAGATATTCTGCATCAAATAAAGCTTTGTATATTTAATGCTATTTAGGATTATTTAGGAGCTTCCCAGGTGGTTCTAGTGGTAAAGAACACACCTGCCAATCCAGGAGATATAAGAAACATATATTCAATCCCTGAGTCAGGAAGATCCCCTAGAGGAGAGCATGGCAACCCACTCCAGTATTCTTGCCTGGAGAATCCAATGGATAGAAGAGCCTGGTGGGCTGCAGGCCATAGAGTCACAGTCGGACATGACTGAAGTGACTTAGCAGAGACAGGAAAGGATTATTTAGACCTCAGTTTGCCAAATCTAAAGTTACTATAAAAGTGTTGACATACAAAAATATCCTAGAAACTTTTGAAAATAAGATTACAAGATGACACTTTCCCTATCAGATATTAAAACATTTAATAAAGCCTCAATAAATAGAACAGAAGTCAATGCAGCAATAGACACATCTATGAAACAAGAGAAGATTCATGCATAAGTGTGAATGGGAATTTCAAATATGATAGAAGTAGCATTTTAAGTTTGTGAGCAAAAGATGGTTTGTTCATTAAATACTGGGAAAACTGATTAACCATATTAGGAAAAAATAAGTAATCAAATCATTATTTCATAATTACCAACACTTCATGGGAAGTATTTGGGGAAACAGTGGAAACAGTATCAGACTTTATTTTTTTGGGCTCCAAAATCACTGCAGATGGTGACTGTAGCCATGAAATTAAAAGACATTTACTCCTTGGAAGGAAAGTTATGACCAACCTAGATAGCATATTGAAAACCAGAGACATTACTTTGGCAACAAAGGTCTGTCTAGTCAAGGCTATGGTTTTTCCAGTAGTCATGTATGGATGTGAGAGTTGGACTGTGAAGAAGGCTGAGCACTGAAGAATTGATGAGTTTGAACTGTGGTGTT
>SJYQ01001302.1:1331269-1426651 GCA_006410935.1 Redunca redunca | reverse complement strand
TGCTTCCTGACCTGCATACAGATTTTTCAAGAGGCAGGTCAGGTGGTCTGGTATTCCCATCTCTTGAAGAATCTTCCACAGTTTATTGTGATCCACACAGTCAAAGGCTTTGGCATAGTCAAGAAAGCAGAAAGAGATGTTTTTCTGGAACTCTCTTGCTCTTTCCATGATCCAGCATATGTTGGCAATTTGATCTCTGGTTCCTCTGCCTTTTCTAAAACCAACTTGAACATCAGGGAGTTCACGGTTCACATATTGCTGAAGTCTGACTTGGAGAATTTTGAGCATTACTTTACTAGCGTGTGAGATGAGTGCAATTGTGTGGTAGTTTGAGCATTCTTTTGCGTTTCCTTTCTTTGGGATTGGAATGAAAACTGACCTTTTCCAGTCCTGTGGCCACTGCTGAGTTTTCCAAACTTGCTGGCATATTGAGTGCAGCACTTTCACAGCATCATCTTTCAAGATTTGAAACAGCTCAACTGGAATTCCATCACCTCCACTAGCTTTGTTTGTAGTGATGCTTTCTAAGGCCCACTTGACTTCACATTCCAAGATGTCTAGTTATAGATTAGTGATCACATCATCATGATTTTCTGGGTCATGAAGATCTTTTTTGTACAGTTCTTCCATGTATTCTTGCCACCTCTTCTTAATATCTTCTGCTTCTGTTAGGTCCAGACCATTTCTGTCCTTTATCGAGCCCATCTTTGGGTGAAATATTCCCTTGGTATCTCTAATTTTCTTGAAGAGATCTCTAGTCTTTCCCATTCTGTTGCTTTTATTTTATTTTATTAACAAAAACAAGAATAATGGTTGACAGGTGGCGCTAGTGGTAAAGAACCCGCCTGCCAACGCAGGAGACATGAGACACGGGTTCCATCCCTGGGTTGGGAAGATTCTCTGCAAGAGGGCATAGCAACTGACTGCAGTATTCTTGCTTGGAGAATCCCATGGACAGAGAAGCCTGGCGGGCTGTAGTCAATGGGGTCGCAAAGAGTCGGACATGACTGAAGCAACTTAGCACACAGGCGATCTTCCCAAGCACAACTCTATAGTTATCAGCAGTTATTTTTCTGAGAAGGAGACATGCTTTTATGATTTATAACAGATGAAAATGAGTGTTTAAACATTGTTATTTTCTTAAATTTTTGCTTTGGAAAGTGATATGAAAGGACCCCAGGAAAGGTAAATCTTAACTAGGCTGTGGGTATGGCTTAGAGCAAGAAGCAATGTCCTGAAACCAAGTGCCAAGTGGATAACTCATAGCAAGTCAGAGGTTTGCCCATCTGGCCTGCTGCTCTGCTGGACTTCATCTTATCCATGACTATGTCTAAGATAGATATTGTCCTAAGTGAAGATTTTTTTCCTGCCCTGTCTCAATTCCAGGCACATGGCTTAGCACATGGCGTCTGAAATCAGGTAAAACTAAATTTAAATTCTGGCTCTAATAATTTATGAGCTTGGGTGAGCCATTTGAGAAAGTTGAGGAGGATAATAGAACACAGGCAGACCTTGTTTTATTGTGCTTTGTTTTATCACACTTCGAGGATGCTGAGGTTTTTACAAAGTAAGGGTTTGCCACAACCCTGAGTTCAGCAAGCCTGTCTCCACCGTTCTTCCAATGGCATTTGCTCACTTTGTGTCTCTGTGTCAAATTTTAGGAATTCTTGGAATATTCCAAACTTTTCCACAGTTAATACTGCATTAGTTACAGTGATCAGTGACCTTTGACGTTACTACTGTAATTGTTTCAGGGCACCATACACCATGCCCATATAATCGATAGATACTGTTTGTGTTCTGACTACTCCGCCAACTGGCTGTTCCCCCATATCTCTCCTCTTTGGCCTCCCTCTTCCCTGAGATACAATTGAAAATAGACGATTAATAACACCACATCGTCCCCTAAGTGTTCAAGTGAAAAGAAGAGTGGCACACTGAGGAGAGATGTGCCAGGTATCCGTACTTAAAAAGGGCCCTCGTGCCAAAAATGTTAGACTCGTGGGTACACAGGGATGGTCCCACGTGAAAGCAGCCCTTCAAGATGACAGTGGCAACTGTCAAACTATAGAGAAATATAAGTAAAATGAAGACGCACAGGAGCCTTTCAGTTAAAAGATCAAGAGAATTCCCATGAAAGAACAAACAATGAAACAGACCTGTCTAGCCTACTAGATCCCAAGATAATAGAAAAACTAAAGAAACTAAGAAAGGCTATTGACAGAAATGCCTATCAATATTTAAAAAAAAAAAAAAAAACACAGGAAACTATAAAGAAGAGCCAATTAAAATTAGAAAAAAAATCATTTGCCAAGATGAAAGCTGAGCTAAAAAGCCATAAGTAGTAAAATGAATGATTCAGAGGAAAGAGTAAGTGATCTGGTTCAGGAGGGAGGGGACATATGTATATTTATGGCTGACTCGTTGTATGGCAGAAACCAACACAACATTGTAAAGCGATTATCCTCCAATTAAAAATAATTCTAAATGAAAAGACAACCCACGTAATAAGAGAAAATATTTGTAAACATAGTGACTGGCAAGGGATTAACCGCCAAAATATACAAATAGTTCATGCAGTTCAGTATGAAAAAACAATTTAAAAATGGGAGGAAGATCTAAATAGACATTTCTGCAAAGAAAACATACAGATGGCCAACAAGCATGGGAAAAGATGCTCAACATCACCAATTATTAGGGAAATGCAGATCAAAGCTATAATGAGATATCTCCTTACACCAATCAGAATGGCCACCATGAACATATCTATAACAATAAACACTGGAAAGGGGGTATGGAAAAGGGAACCTTAACTGTTGATGAAAACGTAAACTGGTGCAACCACTCTAAAAAAAAAGTAGGGAGGTTTCTTAAACAATCATAAATAGAGTTACTATATGATCCAGCAATCCCATTCCTGAGCATGTATCTGGCAAGGACAAAAACTATTTCAAAAAGATACATGCACCCCAGTGTTCGTTGCAGCACTATTTACAATAGCCAAGACATGGTAGCAACCTAAATGTCCATTGACAAAAGAGTGCAGAAAGAAGATGTGGTACATATATAAAATGGAATATTGCTCAACCATAAAAAGAACAAAATAATGCCATCTGCAGCAATATGGATACACTTAGAGACTGTCGTACTAAGTGAAGTAAGTCAGACACAGAAAACGAATATCATGATATTGCTTATATGCGGAGTCTTTAAAAAATGGTATCAGTGGACTTATTTATAAAACAGAACAGAGTCACAGGTGTAGAAAACAAACCTACGGGTCACCAGTGGGGAAAGAAGGAGCAGTAAGTTGGGAGATTGGGATTGACATAAATATACTATTATAAATAAAGCAGATAACTAATCAGCACCTACTGTATAGCAGAAGGAACTCTACTCAATGCTCTGTAATGGCCTACATGGGAAAAGAATCTAAAATATGTATTTGCTTAGCTTATTCACTTTTAAAAATGATGGAAAAAATAAGATAAAATAATGACTTTTTAAAAAAAATAAATCTTTTTAAACTCAAGTTAATAAAGATATCCTCTAAACTTTTCTAAAAATAGGTTTGTTTTCAATATTTAGGAGCACGATGTCTGTATGTGTGTGTGTACATATGTGTGTGTGTATCTATATGCTTGCTACTCCATATCTCCTCACATAGGCACGTAGGCCTCAGTTTAGAAATAGATCTAGTCCCTGAACCAGAGGTTGCTTTGGTTTAGTTCCTTCTCAGTCTTCTGCTCTGGGCATGGCCGTGGAGTGGTGCGAGTGCCTGTGGTCCTGTCTGCCCAGATAGAGCTGCTCTCCTGCTGCCACTCTGCCCCAGACAGTGCCCAGGCTCTGGTTGGAGCCCACTCATTGTTTTGTATGCCTCTCTTAGTTGGATCCATTCAGTTCAGTTCAGTTCAATCGCTCAGTCATGTCCAGCTTTTTGTGACCCCATGGACTGCAGCATGCCAGGCTTTCCTGTCCATCACCAATTCCCAGAGCCTACTCAAACTTATGTCCATCAAGTCCATGATGCCATCCAACCACTTCATCCTCTGTCATACACTTCTCTTCCTGCTTTCAATCTTTCCCAGCATCAAGGTCTTTTCCAGTGAGTTAGTTCTTCACATCAGGTGGCCAAAGTATTGGAGTTTCAGCTTCAAAGTTAGTCCTTCCAATGAATATTCAGGACTGATTTCCCTTATGATTGACTGGTTTGATCTCCCTGCAGTGTGAGGGACTCTCAAGAGTCTTCTCCAACACCACAGTTCAAAAG
The DNA here is from genome assembly GCA_006410935.1 of Redunca redunca. Taxonomy (NCBI): domain Eukaryota; kingdom Metazoa; phylum Chordata; class Mammalia; order Artiodactyla; family Bovidae; genus Redunca; species Redunca redunca. Next base: position 1,422,381 of record SJYQ01001302.1, on the reverse strand, counting down.
CATCAATTCTTCAGCACTCAGCTTTCTTTATGGTCCAACTCTCACATCCATTCATGACTATTGCAATAACCATAATTTTCACTAAATAGACCTTTGTCAGCAAAGTAATGTCTCTGCTTTTAAATATGCTGCCTAGATTGGTCATAACTTTTCTTCCAAGGAGCAAGCGTCTTTTAATTTCATGGCTGAGGTCACCAACTGCAGTGATTTTGGAACCCAAGAAAATAAAGTCTTTCACTGTTTCCATTGTTTCCCCATCTATTTGCCATGAAATGATGGGACCAGATGCCATGATCTTCATTTTTTGAATGTTAAAATTTAAGCCAGTTTTTTCACTCTCCTCTTTCACTTTCATCAAGAACCTCTTCAGTTCCTCTTTGCTTTCTGCCATAAGGGTGGTGTCATGTGCATATCTGAGGTTATTGATATTTCTCCCAGCAATCTTGATCCCAGCTTGTGCAGTTAGCTAGACAGATAAAAGGGAGGAGAGGAAACAGTAGATGATAGCAAGAGTATGTGTGAATGTGCAGACAACAGAGAAAAAGAGGTTTTAGGAACTGGAAGCAGTTTGGTATGACAGTAACTAGAACAACCTAAGGGGAGAGGGCAGCAGAAAAACCTAGAGGAGAGATGCAACACAATGAGGAAGGTCTTCGCACCTGCTGCCAGCACAACAGTCACCACTTCCCTAAAAACATACAAAAGAAGTAGAAAATAGAATCACTGTGCAGAAAACATCACAGGTTTCAAAAGATATTCACAATGATTCACTGAGGTGGAGAGTGCTGGTGTTATTATGTCCATTCTAGAAACAAGAAAATGGAGGCTTAAGAAATTTAAATGATGGACTAGAACTGAAACCCAAAGCCTCTTTTGCTTCATCCTTTGTTCTTTCCGTGGGCTTCCCTTGTGGCTCCGTTGGTAAAGAATCCACTGGCATTTGGGAGACCTGGGTTTGATCCTTAGGTTGGGAAGATCCCCTGGGGAAGGGAAAGGCTCCCCACTCCAGTATTCTGGACTGGAGAATTCCATGGAGAAGTCCTTGGGGTCGCAGAGTCAGACACAACAGCAACTTTCACTTTCCCTTTGTTCTTTCCACCAACCACAGTTCAGAGCACATACACGAAGAGTAAAAAGACCGCCAACCATGAAGCATCTCAGACAAACAAACAGAACTGGAAACAAATCAGAGATAGACTTCTTTGACACTCCTGATGCCACTTTTAGATTCTTCCCCTACTTGTCTCTCTGAACCTAATTCATAAATAGGCTCTGAACCTAACTTCATAAATTGTCCTAATGGACTCCTCTACTCTGTCACGCAAACAGTGATAAGTTTCAATATTGTAGCTACTCCCCAAACTTACATTTTTACTTAGCACAAAGGAAATAACGACTCCCAGTTGCACAGGTTCTGAGTAATAGTGGCCTGTAGATGGTATACATGTGATCCAAGCTCCTGATCACATGATTTTGACATTTTTATGTTCCTGCATATAAATACCAACCTGCCTTCACAATAGTGGTTTTGAATTCAATTAACTCTAAGTGTCTTAAGTAAGGAGTTAATACCTCTGTTAACAAAACTACTTTTCAAATCTTTGTATGTAGTTCTATAAAATTATCACTCATTTATTCAACAAATATTCCAATTTAGTAAGTACTATATAATATAGCAATAGGTAATGTATATAATAATGACTATTATGACATAAAAATATTATTTAATGCTGATGCATGCTAGGACTTGTAATCCTTGATCAAATCACTTTTCTTCCCTGAAGTTTAATCACAATGTAACTTCTGAAAAAGAAAAAAAAAGAATAATGAAGAATACTAATACTAGCTGTTTCAAGTGACAAAGTAAACTTGACCTTGTTTTGCTGAATTTGTACTTTATTGTTCTTTCTATTATATTATCCCAAGTTCTATCTGAGTAACTAATCTAGGTCTCTTTCCTTCCTCAAAAGAGAGCACTAATAATGTATTTACCTATAGTCTTTCTCCTCCAGGGCATTGTCCCCACCCAGGGATTGAACTGCATCTCTTAGGTCTTCTGCATTAGCAGTTTTTTCTTTTTTTTTTTTTTTTACCACTAGCGTCACCTGGGAAGTCCCTCCTATATCTACACCATCCCTAAGAACTGCTTTCTGTAATTCTTCATTCCCGGATAGGAACAGGGAAGGTTCTTAGAAACCCCATTTAGTAAGACGTTCTCATCTTAAGTCATGAAAGGGCAGTTTGAAACCCTTCACCTGACCTATGCCATGTCTCTATTTTCTAATCTATAGTGTAAAGAGAAATATGGCTTCCGATAAACTGTTAGTCATAACCAGCCCTTTATTATTCCTCCAGATTCTTAAAGGATAATAAATTCTATGTCTTTCTCCTATCTTTCTTCAGGACAGAAAAAATCTAGTTTCTATTGGCAAACTTTTAGTCACTGCTTTTTTTCCTTCCAACATTAATGAATAACAATTGAATCCAAACCAAATTAAAGTTTAGCAAATGAGTGCTCATCATACAAATCATACTTTCCTGCAAGTTTTTAAGAGCATATTGCAGATTCTGAAGATGATTCACCTCAATAGCTTTGAGTAGGGAAAGTAAAGTAGAAAAATGGTGACCCATGTTCTTTATCCCTCTAGGTTTTCAGAGTATGGGATATACAGACTCTTTCACTATTACAAGTCTTCCACGATAGCCAGGGAGGACCAGGAGACATGCAGATTTACTCTATGATATTTGATTCCAATCATCGCATGCTTATTACAGGTAAGTGCACCCAATTAATGGGCTTCCCAGGTGGCACTAGGGGTAAAGAACCCACCCTCCAATGCAGGAGATATAAAAGACATGGGTTCTATCCCTGAGTTGGGAAGATCCCCTGGAGGAGGTCATGGCAACCCAATCCAGTATATTCTTGCCTGGAGAATCCCATGGATAGAGGAAACTGCTGGACTATGGTCCATAGGGTCACAAAGAATTGGAGACAACTGAAGCGACTTAGCATGCCTGCACCCAGTTAATGACAAATAAAATCTTGATTTTTTAAAATCTTTTTTTTAACTAGCACTTGCTCACTGACCGGAAGAAAAACAAAACTAGATGGGAAATTTATAAACTGTGATTCCTCACAATAGATAACTGAATTCAATTCTGTTTTTCTATGGCTTTCTATTTTTCTATAGCTTGGTGGATGAGGTCTTGAACCTAGGATGCAAGGTAGTAGGGATAAAGCTGCTGCTACACACAGGGCAAATCCAGCCCCGCACTGAGTGTTGGAGCAAGAATATGATCCATCTTAGCACAGCTGCAGCAGCATGCTGAGTCAGTGCCCCTTTTCTTCAGGGAGGCAATTTGGCCCCATGTACTCTGGTACTGAGACAGTTACTCAGTGGGGAGGGTGTTGACCCTCCCACCTGCCTTTGCTTCTAGACAAAGGACAGTGAAGGGAGAGGATAGGGTTCTGAATGACAGAGCCAGCAGCACTGATGCTCACAGATTTTTTTTTCTCCTTTTCCTGCTCCCCTGATAAACATGCTTACTAAAGAGGCAAAAGACCCTGTTAGGCTTTTGGGTTGAACATTACTCACATGCATATCCTCAGAAGAATCTTTAGAAGAAATGAACAGTATTAACAATAGTTCCTCCTTCTGTAACACCAACCCAGAATGCATTTCCTATTGACCATCTTCCCTGAGTTCTTGTGGGATTAATAGGACAGAGAAATGATTGGTGCTATCTCTGCTAGTGGAGAATATGAATTATTTTTAACTTTTAGGTGTTTTTTGGATTAGAAGTGAACTAGAACTTCATGTTTGATGGATAATTTTCTACCTTCTAAAACAGAAATTAACTCTCATGTAAGCACCCCTCCTCTATACTATCTTCTCTAAGAATAACATAAAAATGGCTACAAACAAGTTTTCTCTTAGTGCCCCAACTGGCATGTTTGATTTACTGCTGCTGCTGCTGCTGCTGCTGCTGCTAAGTCACTTCAGTTGTGTCTGACTCTGTGCGACCCCATAGACGGTAGCCCACCAGGCTCCCTCGTCCCTGGGATTCTCCAGGCAAGAACACTGGAGTGGGTTGCCATTTCCTTCTCCAATGCATGAAAGTGAAAATTGAAAGTGAAGTCACTCAGTCGAGTCCGACTCTGTGCGACTCCATGGACTGCAGCCTGCTCAGCATTTCCATTCCATTTATCATCAGAGTAATTAAGCCTCAAGTATCAACATAAAAGCAAAAACACAAAAGACAACCCTAAGATCAAAATTTCTTCCTAACTTTATGTAATTCGGGTAATACTCTGCTTACAACAATATAGAGCTCGGTGTATTGCTTAATCACTAAAATCACATACATTGACGGCACCCATCAACGTGACATCAGAATTGCATGAAGCTTAGCTCTCAGATTTTAATTTGTGCTTTTGTTCAAATGAAGCAGCCATAGTCATCTTATAAACCCCAGGGACAGCAACACCATGTTATAGAATATGCTGTTACTGTCACCACTGTCGTTTTTGTTACTCTAATAAGACAACTACCATTTGATTAGTTCTTTCACAAAGTGCTTTCATGGACTTATTTCATTTGAGCTGCGCAATCACCACTGACGTAGGAATTATTATTCATCCTATTTTATAAATGATAAGACTAAATATTAACTATTTCAGCTGACTAGTATAAGGACTTAAGGTATACAGGTGGGATTGAGATATACAGGTGGGATTCAGTCCCAAAGTTTCTGACTCCTGGATCTACTTTCTTTCTCTGTATTGCTTTGTTTCTATACTGCTAAATTGCGTATCTAGCCAAACATGGAGCGGATTGCCACTTGTTCATAAGCATATCTAGCTTTGTTGTCAGTTCAGATAAAATCCATTATAGTCAGCAGAATATGAAGATGCTCCATGTGTTGTTTATCTGGTTACCACATCCCTCTCAGATTTCCACCCTGTTGTATTTGAATGAGAAATACTACCAGAAGAGCCCCCTCCATTCTCTTTACACATGAGTAGACTTTATCCTAGAATTCAAACACTTCAGGAAAGTGTTCAGTAACTCTTGCTGAAATTTTTGCTGCAGTTCAGATTTCTATCGAGAGACTTGAGAAAAAGAAGGGCCACTCTTTGGTAGCTTAATCTCCACACCAATAACTTATGAAGAAGTTTCATTTCTGTTTGAACTGTGGAATGCTTTGAGATCCTTATGTCTATTTCTAGACATTACACTAGAGATATCAACTATCAACTATAACACTATCAACTATAAAACAGAATACATAGTTGATTTTGAGAGTTAAATCATACTTGCAGTTTATAGGATTACTATAAAAGCAAACCAGTACCATGATGAATGGATAAGGAAGTTGTAGTACATGTATACATTGAAATATTACTCAGCTGTAAAATGGAATGCACTTGAGTCAGTTCTAATGAGGTGGATGAACCTAGAGCCTATTACACAGAGTGAAGTAAGTCAGAAAGAGATAGACAAATACTGTATATTAAATGCTTGTATATGGAATCTAGAAAGATGGTATTGATAATCCTACATACAGGGCAGCAAAGAAGACACAGACATAAAGAACAGACTTTTGGACTCGGTGGGAGGAGAGGGTAGGATGACTTGAGAGATTAGCATAGAAATATTTACATTACCATACGTAAAATAGATAACCAGTGCGAGGTCAATGCATGAAGCAGAGCACTCAAAGCAGGTCTTTTGTGACAATCTAGAGGGATAGGATGGGGAAGGAGGTGGGAGGGAGTGTTCAGGATTGGGGGGACACATGTGTATCTATGGCTGATTCATGTTGATGTATGGCAAAAACCATCACAGTATTGTAATTGTCTTCCAACTAAAATAAACACATAAATTTAAAAAATGCAAGTAAGAAATACCTGCTCTCCATCTAATTCACTATGGCAATTTGGAAATTAATCTTATTTAATACTGTTGCAAGCACTGGCTTGTTTTGTTGTTGCTGTTTAGTTGCTAGGTTGACTCTTTTGTGACCCCCCTGGACTGTGGTTGGCCAGGCTTCTCCATCTATAGGATTTCCCAAGCAAGAGTACTGAAGCAGGTTGCCTTTCCTTCTTCAGGGGATCTTCCTGACACAGGAATCAAACCCTCATCTCCTTCATTGTGTTGGTAGATTTTTTTGACCACTGAGTCACCAGGGAAGCACAAGACCATGTTTACAGAGTGCTTTACTATTCGTTGGTTGAAACAGCTTTCTAACATATCCCAATCACTAAATGGAGGTTTTCCATCAGCAAAAAGGTGGCCATCATCTTTATTACTGTACACTAGATAATGTAGCAGGCACTCTAAAGAAGGAAAAAACTAGACTATAAAAAGTAGGAAAATAGTGGTCACTGAAAAGAAGATATCAAGGAAGTCCAAGTATCCTACACTTGAAAATTAATGAAGCCCAAAATGAATGTTTTTCTCTGGCTAAATCATATTTGTTTTATTTGTCAAAGATGTTTTTGAATAAATGAATGTGTTTTTACCTCATTTGGTCTCCTAGGCATTAATAATATCACTGATCAGCTATTTCCAAACACAATTAGTTGACTAAAATGCTTTGTGGTTCAAATCTTCTAACGTTTGTTATTTATGAGATTCTTATTTCTGTTCAAGGATCTAGTGTTATGGACATGTATCCTTTAACTAGGATGATACAAGATACAAAACAGGTCCCTCACACCCATGAACGAGAAATCAATGTCATGCTTTACAACAAATATTTTCACCAAGTACTTACCATCTGCTCTGAGTCCATAATTAAGGTGAGTACATATTGACTCTTCAGGAAGAAAAAAGCAAAGATAGAATTTTCTCTTCTTATAGATGAGTCTTTGAGTGATTAAATAAAGGTAATGGCATATATGATGGAACCTTATGTTAGAGCTATTTTTAAGCTTTCATGAATACATGAAAAGTAAGCTTTTATTGCAGCCCAGACTGCTTGCTGTTAGGCTACAAGTTCAATTTTAAAAACGAAGCCAGTTCTTATGATCAAAACAGGAATTTTACGGGAAATATGTCAAGGAAAAATGTCTAGTGTGTGTGTAAAAATTTTTTAAACTGAGCTATAGGAGACTGTTAAGAAGAAGGGAAAGAAATGTATAGATGTTTACTCTAACCCCGATAGGTGCAGGATATGTGCCAAGTGTCTTAAATCCACAATTTTGTTTAATCCTCATACTAGTTCTCTGTGTGAGGTTCCATTTAAAGATGTGGAAATTAGGATTCAAAGATCAAGCAACTTGCCTCAGTTCATATAACTAGTATGCATCGTGGCTGGGATACGAACCCAGGTTTTTCTGAGGTGAATACCGACGTACTTTCCTCTGCAGTCCTCAGGCCATGTCATTAATGTGTTCCCTAGAGGCCAGAGTTCTGGACCATCCTAACTGTATTTGTATTTACGACCAGTGACTTCATCTAGCAGTGATGGCTGGAGGTGTTTGCCTGAAGTGTTTATCCTTTTATTTCATGCATGCTCTCCAAAAGGAGACATGGGGAGCAGCAGAAAGCATTTCTCAGAGACTTCAAATTCCTTCTCAACCTTTGACCTTCTGTGCTCATCTGCTGGAGATTTTCTCAGACCAAAATCTCCTAAGTTCATGTAATTATCAATTATTTCTAATAATGCCCACAGAAGGAAACTAAATCCTGGCTATCTTCATGAAATACTGACCTCTTAAAGGGAAAGTGTCTTCCTCGCAAGGTGGGGAGGGGAAAAGAAGACATCTAGGTGAATTTTCAAACCTGATTGGTTGGAGACAGATCACACTTTAGGCCAGGAAATGGGTGGCCCCTGAGACCCCTTCCTGTAGTGGTCCTTAGTCCTCATTCTCCCTTTAGGACCTCTTCTACACCCAGGGGAGCACACAGGTTAAGAGCATGGGCTTTAGGGCCAGCCTGACTTCATTCAGATCTTGGCTCTGCCACAGCTCAGTCAATGGCCCCTGTTATCTGGTCTCCAGACCAGTGATTACATCAGCTGCATCTCCTCCCACTCTCCTTCTTTCACTCTAGCTGCAACAACTGACTTTCAGTTCCCTGGAGGAACCCTGTACCTTCCCATCTCTGGCCCTTTGTTTATGCTGCCTCTGTTTCCAAATACCTCGAGTTCAAACTGTGTTGCCAGTTCAGTTTGTTGACTGGAAGTCTAATAGACACCTGAAGTTGGCAGATCCATGAAGAGAGAAAGATTCAGACCGAGACTGCAGGTTTCATGCTCCTACTGCATTTCTAAAGAGATAATGATGAGCTTTGACATGTTTCTAGGCTTTCTGATTATACCTAACCTTCTCTGAACTCTCAGCCTCCCCTGCCCTTCCTCCCCTGTTCTCTCTGTTAAGAACTGAGCCCATGTCCCTAATCAGAACACTCCTTGGAAAGGTCAGTGAGCCCTTTCCTCAGGTTCTCTCAGATTTCACGCTGTTAATTGTAGATTCTGTCCCATCATGTCTAGATAATTTGGATAAATGACAACAGAGAATACATCCAACTTTATTTCTTTGTCCGCTGACCTCCTGTTATATTTCTAGCCTGCTGCTAAACTTGCTTCATGCTGAGAGTAGCATCTGACTGCTTCCTAGATAGACAGGGGCTGCCTGGAACAGTTGTGGCTTGTCTCATCCCACCTATATATATTACAGAAACACTCTGGGGTAGCACAGTGACTATTAGACTACATCTTTTAGACCTTTCTTTGATTAAACCAACATTCATGGCAGAACGTTGGAAAAGGTGTTAGGTATGCCCTGTGCCAATTTTGAGGCTATTTTGAATATTGTAAAATTGATGAAAACTGAAGGTCTTATGAAGTATTTTATTGTTCTTTTTTGTAGGTATGGGAACTCGAAACTGGCCTCCAAATATACCAGATTTTAGACCCTCATGGCTTCAACGTTGAACTGACTGCTGCAGCTATTGATGAAAGTGGATTTCTTTTTGCCACAGGAGCATATAATGGTCAGACCAATATCCAGAATATGGCCCCCTTGCTTTAATGTCCCAGGAATTTGTTCTAGGATCTTGTCACAAGTTGTTTGGGTTAGAGGGGAAGTGTGAATCGAGCTGGAATATGTAAACATGCCAGTGAGACTGCTGTGACTGACTGAACAGGGCTAGGCTCTTCTCTAATGGGCATTAATGTCCTGATATTGATGTTAATCATAATAAATACCTTACTTATATAGATGCTTATCAGTTTGCAAAGTCTTTCATATATATCATCTCAGTCTATTTTGATGAGACTTATCTGTGTTGCACTGACTCATTCTGTCCCTCTAATTTTGAGTACCATCAGCTAAGAGTTATTACTATGGTGTTTAGTCGCTTAGTCATGCCCAACTCTTCTGTGATCCCAACCATGGACTGTAGCCCTCTAGGCTCCTCTGTCCATGGTATTTCCCAGGCAAGAATACTGGAGTGGATTGCCATGTCCTTCTTCAGTGGATCTTCCACTAGTGATTGAATCTATGTCTCCTGCATTAACAAGAGGATTATTTACCACTGAGCCACCAGGGAAGCCCCATCAGCTGACACAGACATTCTATTTAGTGCATTTCATAATATTTTTACTGAAAATATGAGACCAGACAAAATATTCATCCAACTTTGCCATATCACATTTAGGATTCTATATTGGACTTGTTTATAAGATGCTTTTGAACTGTGGTGTTGGAGAAGACTCTTGAGAGTCCCTTGGACTGCAAGGAGATCCAACCAGTCCATTCTGAAGGAGATCAGCCCTGGGATTTCTTTGGAAGAAATGATGCTAAAGCTGAAACTCCAATAATTTGGCCATCTCACGTGGAGAGTTGACTCACTGGAAAAGACTGATGCTGGGAGGGATTGAGGGCAGGAAGAGAAGGGGATGACAGAGGATGAGATGGCTGGATGGCATCACTGACTCAATGGATGTGAGTTTGAGTGAACTCTGCGAGTTGGTGATGGACAGGGAGGCCTGGCGTGCTGCAATTCATGGGGTCGCAAAGAGTCGGACACGACTGAGCGGCTGAACTGAACTGATGAGTCTAAGATGCTTAAGGGCATGTGTCATGTCACCCCTGAGAGAATGTCATGCTCCAGTTGGGCTGTGTCATCTGCTGCTGAGGAGAGTTCATAGAACTTGTTGGAACCAGCCTTCTCTCCTTTCACCTTACCTTATTCTGAACTCCCATGAGAGAGACAACATGACCTAGACAATATGACCTTCTGTATCACTGTACATATATAGTGATGCCCCTCTCCAGGGGATCTTCCCAACCCAGGGATCAAACCCAGCTCTCCCACATTGCAGGCAGATTCTTTACTAGCTGAGCCACCAGGGAAGCCTATATTTCTTCTAGGGATATACTTACTAGATAAATTCTTGTTTGCAAGCCAGTTGATTGATTGAGTATCTTCAGCAAAAGTCAGAGTTTTAAAAGTGTGAGCAGATAACAATATACATGAAATAAAATCCAGAATGCTTAGTTTGATGGGGTGTGAATAAATGCAACCTGAGTCACTCTAACAATCCATGTTAGAAGATAATTCTCTACTGAGTAATGACCTAGAAATAGGCATTCAATAAGTATGCTATCATTTCACCTGGCCCTTTCATAAGGATCTCCTACATGAACCAAATTAATTAGAATGTATGATTCCAAATGTAAGAAGAAACTTGACAGACACCCTTTTTGCATTTCCTTTTTATGTAACCAACAACTCAAAACATTTTGTTTTCTACCTGCCGGAATTCTTTTAATCCTTTTATTACCCAGTAGGATCTTGTTCTACAATATGTTAGCACCTTAGGAAATGACACTATTGGAGTGACATTTTACTGTTAATAATCACTCTGGCATGATTTTAGATAGATAGATATTGGAGAGTATTTAGCAAACTGGAAAGCGTCGGGATAATAAAAGCAGAAAAGACCCAATGAAAACAGAAAACTCACACAGAAGAGTCTGAGAATTTCAAAGAATATGTTCACAAATTTCAAGACATTGCCTGGTCTTGTTCATTTTTTATCAGCCTGTGACAATGAAAGCATACAGAAATATATTTTGTACACAACAATGCTAGGGAGACTCGTGTGTCAATCTCAATATGGAATAAACTTAGGATAAATTTTTGCAAAAAGCTTTCAGTTAGAGTGATTTTCCCTGAGATAAAAGCTATTCTTCCTAGAAATGATTTTTGCTTATAGAATCTTTTCTCTGTGTGTTCAGGAACAGTTAAAATCTGGGACTTTGGCAGTGGACAAGAGTTGAAGGTGTTACCAGAAGGGAAAGACTGGAAAGAGGAAGAGCACTGGCTACACCGCCTGATTTTCCTGAAAACTCAGGAGAAACACCAATACTTGCTCCTCTCTTTGGAGCGCAACGGAAAGATCAGAATGATCCAGGTTTGCAAGCCCATTTCCACATACTCTATATCCTCTTCTTGGGAAAATCAATTGAGCGTGGATAATCCCCATTTAACTCTTCTCTTGCCAGCCAGCGGAGGATAGTATTTCCCCACCAGCCTTCCTAGGATGTTCCTAATTAACTTTGCCCTGTCCAAGCAAAGAGCCAAAAAGACTAGCTAGTCAACACTGCCCATCCAATGTTTGCTGAATTAGCCAGGATCCTTCTGGAGTAGATGTCAAAAAGATTAAATTTACATACAGCTACCACCTCTGACATGGTTTATATCCTCATTTGAGGATAACTCACTGGCAGAGCTGCTCCCCAGTAGGCTTTATGAAAGAGAGCAATGATTCCTCTCTGAACCATATAACCCATAATGCATTCAAGGATGTTCGTCACTTTTTCAGTTTGTCATCAAAACTGCTTTGTGTATTTAACAGTTAACATGGCAATCTGTTTAGGTATGTTTTGGAAGGATTGAAGTAGACTAAATTTGTTTTTTCCTGAGTGTCTTTTACCACCTAAGTACACTAAAGCCTTCTTCATATTTAAAATGAAAACTAGATCACTTACCCTGGCTGTTGAGTGGATATTTCCCTGCCTAGAACTCAAGGATTCTTTGTCCTTATTCTTCCCCTTTTGAAGATAGGAATGAAAAACTTCCCTAATTTAACTAATCCTTCTTTGCTGTCTGAGCAATCCAAAATGGCACTGTACTAGAAAGGAAGTTATTCAGTGGAAAGAAATAGTTGTAAATTTCTTTTAAAAGATTTTCTTTGTAATTCTGCCATGAGGAGAATGTGGAATTCTTACTGATGGACACAATTTCCTCAATATATAAAATGAAATACTGAAAAACGTGGTTAAAATGTGAATAACATAAAGACCAAAGGAAAAAGATTAATGTTCTTTTAGATAATTGAGACACAGTCAAGGAATCAACACAATTCTATTTAATTATGTATTAAGTAATTTGTAGCAAAGTGAAAACATGTTGATAGCCAGGTCAATACATGACTAAATGAACATTTAGTATGATTTTTCTTTTCTTTTTTTTTTTTTTTGCTGAATTGACAAAATAAAGCAATAATTTAAGTATCATCTAAACATAGCCACATTCCTTCAGAAAACAGAACCTGCAAGTAGCATTTTCCTTGCAAACTGGGCACAGACACTTGTGGGTTTTCAGCCTGTGAAGGAAGAACCTAAAAGATGACACAAAGCAAAGAGGTCATTAGGAGACTGTAACTTTGGGCATCCTTGATGGCTCAGACAGTAAAACGCCTGCTTACAATGCAGGAGTCCTGGGTTCGATCCCTGGGTTGGGAAGATCCCCTGGAAGGAAATGGCAACCCACTCCAGTATTCTTGCCTGGAAAATCCCATGGATGGAGGGGCCTGGTAGGCTACAGTCCGTGGGGTCACAAAGTGGACACGACTGAGCAACTTCAGAAGAGGAACTCTGGGCCTAAATAAAGTTTTGGATAGAGATGGCACTAGTCTTTCTTATAGCTTACCATTTTTTTCAATGGATGGCCTTAGACTGAACATTCTTATTCTTTATTTCCCATTTTTTTACCACCTGCTCCTGACACACATGTGCACACCCCTTGCCCAAGCTCATGCAGTCATTCATGTTGACAACTTTACTTTCATCAGAGCTTGGTCTACAAATCTACTCAATTTCTAGAGAGATGAAATAAAACTAAACTCATCTCCACCCTTTTATCCTTTGGAATCTTTAATTGCTATAATGTTTAAAAACTAAAGAAGTAATACGTACATCATGAGAAACGCTGTGCTGGAAGAAGCACAAGCTGGAATCAGATTGCCGGGAGAAATATCAATCACCTCAGATTTGCAGATGACACCACCCTTATGGCAGAAAGTGAAGAGGAACTAAAAAGCCTCTTGATGAAAGTGAAAGTGGAGAGTGAAAAAGTTGGCTTAAAGCTCAACATTCAGGAAACGAAGATCATGGCATCCGGTCCCATCACTTCATGGGAAATAGATGGGGAAACAGTGGAAACAGTGTCAGACTTTATTTTGGGGGGCTCCAAAATCACTGCAGATGGTGACTGCAGCCATGAAATTAAAAGACGCTTACTCCTTGGAAGAAAAGTTATGACCAACCTAGATAGCATATTCAAAAGCAGAGACATTACTTTGCCAACTGAGGTCCGTCTAGTCAAGGCTATGGTTTTTCCAGTGGTCATGTATGGATGTGAGAGTTGGACTGTGAAGAAGGCTGAGTGCTGAAGAATTGATGCTTTTGAACTGTGTTTTTGGAGAAGACTCTTGAGAGTCCCTTGGACTGCAAGGAGATCCAACCAGTCCATTCTGAAGATCAGCCCTGGGATTTCTTTGGAAGGAATGATGCTGAAGCTGAAACTCCAGTACTTTGAACACCTCATGTGAAGAGTTGACTCATTGGAAAAGACCCTGATGCTGGGAGGGATTGGGGGCAGGAGGAGAAGGGGATGATAGAGGATGAGCTGGCTGGATGGCATCACTGACTTGATGGACCTGAGTCTGAGTGAACTCAACTCTGGGAGTTGGTGATGGACAGGGAGGCCTGGCACGCTGCGATTCATGGGATCGCAAAGAGTTGGACACAACTGAGTGACTGAACTGAACTGAACTGAAATTAAACAAGCTCACTTACTCCCTAAAAAAGTGGCACTGTAGAAAGGAACTTATTAGTAATATATTCTAAAATGTGACAATGTATTAATTTCTCTGTTTTAAGTTAGTGCAATCCCAACAGACAAAATCTGCTATTATAAACACTCCTTTTTAAAAACTGCAAAATGTAGCATGGTGCTGTTCCCATGTCAAAATTGCTTTTAGATCTACTATAGCATTTTTGCTTTGATTATTTTGATTTTTTATGTCTCCAGAACTCCATAGATTGAATTTGATGAGGACTGAAAGCCTCTCTTATTCATATTTGTATTCTTGCTCTGCCCAGAGTAGGTGTTCACTAAGGATTGACAGAATGAAGAAATATAAGAAACCCCTTGTAAGGTATACAATAGTAAATCTATGGGGCATTTTAGGGTATTTTATTAGTGTTTGAGGGGGAAACTTACAATAAGGAAATGTTGAAAACATTTTTATTATTATTGATATCTTATTATTTGCTTATCATTTATTATCTGCCTATTCAAAGTAAAATATGGTTTGATTTACATACTTAATTTTTGGAATACTTTCATTTATTCACTCATTTTTTTCAGTAACCATTTACCAAATGTTTACCATGAACCAGAAAGATATCTCCCATTTCACAATGGAACTTATAATTTAATAAGAAGGACTGATATTGATCCACCTGTTATATGTGTTATGAACGCTTGCTCAAAGTGCTATAGAAATTAATGATGGCAGGTAGTGCCTAGCCTAATCTGGGAGTCAGGGAAGACTGCTTTCCTCTGATTTCCAACTAAACTCAACACAATTCAAGAAATATTTTGTGTACTCCCCATATGGTAGGTATTTTCTAAGTCCCAGGATTCTACATTAGATAACTACTCAGGACAGTCACTGAAAGCCATGAAGCATTGTGGATAAAATATTTTCTAAATCTCCTAGCTGGTATTAAAGAGATGACAATATAGTAAGTAAATAGCAGACCAAAATTTTAGTGCCTGTGTGTGTGTGTGCTTAATCGCTCAGTAACATCTGACTCTTTGTGGCCCCATGGACTGTAGCCTGCCAGGCTCCTCTGTCCATAGAATTTTCCAGGCAAGAATACTGGAGTGGGTTGCTGTTTCTTCTCCATTCATGAGTTACAGGACCTTCTATTTGGTCTAAATGTAACTTCACTGTCTTCAAGTGACAGTGCTGTCAATGAGCAATGCAGAATTGGTCTGAGTCTTCTTCCTTTGTAAGCAACTTATTCTTTCTGCAAATTTATAAGATGGTATCTTTGTCCTTGAAGTTTAAAGTCTATGCCTAAGTGTGTATCGTTTCTCATCAATTCCACAGGAAACTCAATCTGAAGGCCTAGGTATTTCTTCCAGCTCAGGGGATTTTCGCTGTATTATTATTCATTTCTTAGATGTCTGTTTGCCATATGTTTCTTTTTCTAATTCAGAAACTCATATTATTTGCATATTCAGTTCAGTTGCACAGTCATGTCTGACTCATTAGGTCTTCTGAATCTGTCCTCCAGATTTCTTATATTTTTCTTCTGTTTTTGTTTTGTTTTAGCTTTGCTAACTCTTGAAATATTTCTCTACCGCTAGGCTATTAGTTCAGGTCTCAGACAGGCACTGTCTCCTTTAACTCATCAACCAAATTCTTAAATGTGAAGATCATGTGTTGGTTTTTGTTTCTGTTTTGAACTCCCATGCTTTTGAACTGTGGCATTGAAGAAGACCCTTGAGAGTCCCTTGGACTGCAAGGAAATCCAACCAGTCAATCCTAAAGGAAATGAGTCCTGAATATTCATTGGAAGGACTGATGCTGAAGCTGAAACTCCAATACTTTGGCCACCTGATGCAAAGAACCGACCCATTGGAAAAGACCCTGATGCTGGGAAAGATTGAAGGTGGGAGGAGAAGGGGACGACAGAGGATGAGATGGTTGGATGGCATCACTGACGTGATGGACATGGGTTTGAGTAGGCTCCGTGAGTTGATTATGGACAGAGAAGCCTGGCATGCTGCAGTCCATGGGGTCGCAAAGAGTTGGACACGACTGAGCGAAGTATTGTTCAGGTTTGCTCAAGTTATCGTACTTCCCAGAAGTTCTAGCTACTCTGGGATCTGTTCTGCATGTTTTGTCCATTCTTCTCTCTAGATTCTAGGCCCACATAACTACAGTTTTTCTTCTCACTGGGCTTTGGCTACTAGAAAAATGCAAGAGGTGACAATCCCAAAGCGGGGTGTATACAGCCATGGTGTTCTTGAAGGTTGGGGTGCAGCATTCCCCACAGCAGTCCTCTGCTGGGATACCATCAGTAAGCCTTACTGCTGCCCATTCTCTTCCCAATTTCAAAAGCATCAAAAGCTGTTACACACTTGTTCAGCTACTCCTCTACGTCCCTGGAAGCAAGGAAAACTATGCATAAACCATAGCACACATTGCCCCTCCATACACACCTCTGGGGATTTAAGGATACTTGTAGATGAAACATCACACTCAAATCTCATCCTAGGAGTGTCTCTGAATAAGGGTCCCCCCATGTCCTTTCTTGGTAAAATGAAATATTAGTAACTAAATCAATCTTTTAAAAGATTTTTAAAAATTTAGTGTTCTGTGAATTCAGAAAGTCTGAGAGCTACTATCTGAAATGGTTCAGCTGAAAGCAGCTAAACTTATTAAAACCACTGTAGCCAATTTATCTCATCAAGGGAGCCCAAGACCCTAACCAAGCTATTGCTCAGTATATCCATATCTGATCACTATTTGGATATTGCTGAGATTCCTTCTAATCCCATGATGGTGCAAACACTAAAGAATCAACTAATATGTAGGAGTACCATTGGCTCACACTTTTGAATTAACATATGTATGAGATAACAGAGATGTTAGATCTACACCTAGAAACATAAAGTTTTTTAAAATAGAACTTTATCTATGAACTAAGGAAAATAAGGCCCCGTAAAGATATATACTTTGTCCAAGGTCTCACTAGAACTAAGACTAGAAACACATTGTCACCATGCCTAGAACCAATATTCTCTTCATTTTACCACAGCTGCCTTTCAACCTACAAAGATCCCTGCTCTGCCAACAAAATAACCTTTACAAAGTAGCTTTTATTCCCATATAAAAGTTGAAAATTCTAAAACTAAAATCATCTCACCAACAATAAACAACTAGAAAACAGAAAGAATGATGACAATAGCAAATAAAAATCAAAGGTACCTAAAACAAATCCAACAATAACATACAAGGTTCTTGTGGTGGGGATCTTAAAGGACATAAAGACAACCTGAATAAATGGGATATCACAAAGATATCTTCACTACAGTCAAATTAAAAATAAACACCTGTATTAGAAAACAAAGTAGAAAAACAAGTCACAGACTGTGAAAAGACAAATGCACCCCAGGTAAATAAGATTAGGAACTAGACTATCGAAAGAAACGACACAAATCCAGAAGAAAAAGAAACAGCTCAACAGCAAATGGACAAAGAACAGATAAGAAAATCAGATGGTTCAAAAATACATGAAAAATATGTTCAATTACAAAATTAGGAAAATGTGATTAATGTAATTAATAAATTAAAAATTTTAAATGTCCTATTTTNAAAATTAGGAAAATGTGATTAATGTAATTAATAAATTAAAAAATTTTAAATGTCCTATTTTAAAACTATCAGATAGCCAAAAATAATTTTTAAAAAATCAAATGAAACCAAGTTTTGACAAGAATGTTAAGAAAGAACTGGATGCACATATCTTACAATTTAATAATTCTATACCAGGCACATGCACTAGAAAATATGCCATTTGTCCATAAAAACATGCAGTGAAAAATTCACATCCTGAATACTCACCAGTAGGAGAATGGATAAGTAAACAGTAGTATATTCATACAATAATATAAAGCAGTTAAAAATAAATGAACTAGCTGCTGCTGCTTCTGCTGCGAAGTCGCTTCAGTCGTGTCTGACTCTGTGTGACCCCATAGATGGAAGCCCACCAGATCCCCCCGTCCCTGGGATTCTCCAGGCAAGAACACTGGAGTGGGTTGCCATTTTCTTCTCCTGCAATGCATGAAAGTGAAAAGTGAAAGGGAAGTCACTCAGTCATGTCCTACTCTTAGCGATGCCATGGACTGCAGCCCACCAGGCTCCTCTGTCCATGGGATTTTCCAGGCAAGAGTACTAGAGTGGGGTGCCATTGCCTTCTCCAAAAGGAACTAGAGTGCCATGTAATTACTTCTATAAATCTCAAAACTAAATTAAGTGAAACAAGCAAGGTGAGTAAGAATCCATAAAGTCTGATATCATTTTATAAAAAGGTTAGAAGCCAATATCATATCATGTAACATACATATGAAAAGTGTTAATCACTAGGTCATGTCTGACACTTTGTGACCCCGTGGGCTGTAACCTCCTAGCTTCCTCTGTCCATGGGATTCTCCACCTACTGGAGCGGGTTGCCATTTCCTTCTCCAGGGGATATTCTTGACCCAGGGATCAAACATGGGTCTCTTGCATTGCAGGTGGATTCTTTACCATCTGAGTTGCCAGGGAAGATATATATATGACTAAAACCTGAATATGGCATGTGGGTATAAACTTTGATGAGTAACCATATTCAGGTTACTAGTTACCTCCAGAAAGTAAAGAAGAAAGAGGAATTATATTAGACAGGGACAGGTAGAGCTTAAGATCTGATAAAGCTGAAAGTGGGAAAGTGAAGTCGCTCAGTCATGTTGGACTCTTTGTGACCCCATAGACTGTAGCCTACCAGGCTCCTCTGTCCATGGGATTTTCCAGGCAATAGTACTGGAGTGGATTGCCATTTCCTTCTCCAGGGGATCGTCCCAACCCAGGGCTCAAACCCTGGTCTCCTGCATTGTAGACAGACGCTTTACTGTCTGAGCCACCAAAGCTGAGTGGCAAGTATATCACTGTATGTTCTATTTTTCTCTATGCCATTAAAACAGCTCAAAATAGTTAACTGAATTTTTCATGTACTCACTGAATTTCTATTAAAGGGTAAAGAAGACGATATTTACCTTGCGGTGATATGGGAGCTACCTGATGTTGTGCCTGTCCTACAAAATGGGAATCGTATTGTGCATCTAAGGGTGTCTACTAAAGAAAGGAGCATGGCTATTCCCTTCCCAGATGTAGAGCTGATAATTGAGAAAAACTTTTCTCAGCGTGTTGGTGTAAGTTTCTTCTTGAATTTTTTTCCTTTATATTATGAAAAATTACAAACATATGCAAAAGTAGAGAAAATAATACAGTGTATTTTCATGTACTGTTAGCCAGCTTCAAAAAGTATCTATTATGGCCAATTCTTTTTCTCATTATTTCTACCACTTCTCCATGACCACTGTCCATGGATGGATTATTTTGAAGCAAATCCTCAACATTTTGTAACTCTATCCCTAAATATTTAAGTATGTATCTCTAAACAGTAATGACTCAAAAATAGAACAACGGTACCAGTATTTTCTCAAATATTTTCTAAAATAATTTATAAGACATCTTTAATAGAATCACATCACAGTTTTCAATTTTCCCAGATCTTCTCATACAATATATACTTCTTACAGTTTGTTTCAACCAGAATCCAGTCAAGGTCCATTTAGTTGATATCTCTTTAAAGCTGTAATTATCTTTCCCTATCTTTTTTCCCTTTGTAATTCATTTCTTGACAATACTAGACAATTGGTGCCTGGTTTCTCATTTTCCAGATTTTTCTGATTGCACGCTTGTGGTAAATTGAAGAGGTTCTTTTTTACTTCCTTTAATCTGGTAATTGTATCTGGTGCATACAGCTTTGATTTAAAAAAAAAGACTCTGTTCTACATGGAGGTCACTATAGTACACGTGTCATTACCTCCATTAAAATTCACATAATGTTTTTTTTTTGGAGGGGATGTCAGCAGCCAATAATGATCACTACCTAGGTTTATTATTTCATTCAGAGTTGCCATTTTACCATTCTGATTAATTTGTTAGCTGGAATGTGTCTCTAAATAAAAACTATAATCAACTATTTAGTTACCCCAAGGTACAGTTCAGATAGGAAACCAAAATAACTGACTATTTTCTTACATCTATCAGTTTTCAAAGTAAGAAATTGGTTTTCTAGCATCCTACAAAAGTGGTCAGTGGATTTTATTTGTTTAGTATCATTATCAGATCACAAATTTAAATATTCCTGATGTGTTTCAGTCTACTGCATTATTGATTAATTCTCAAATTGTCCCATCTCAAGCTAGTTGGACACTTCAGGTTTCTGAGTTCTTTTGGTATGACCCTAGTAGTTCTGGATAAGTTTCAGGTATGACAAGTTTTTAGATTACATATTTTTATGTACATGCATCATTTGTCTATTCTTTATTTATATTTCTATCTAGATTTCTCTTTTTTTCTAATATATTAAAAAGCTCATTATATATTAGGAATATAAGAATACACACATATATGTATAAATAATTAGGAATATGAATTAGGAATACCAGTCCCCTGTGAGAGAAGTTTCAAATATTTTTTCCCATTTTCTTATTTGTGTTTTCACTTTGTATATGGTCATTTTTGCCATGGCAATGTTAATTTCTGAGCAGCTTGGTGTAGATGAGGTTTCAACAGTTTATTAGAAACTGGAAATAATTAGAAACTCTTGGAAATAATCACAAGTATTCTTTCAGCTCCATTCAGGGAGTCCATTAGCATTTTGTATTTTCATCTATCTAAAAATAGCTAGGTTGTTTTAATATCTCCTAGATTTTGACAAGAAGGATAAGTTTGGGGTCATCTCAAGAGGTCACAAAATTGTTGTTCACATTTTCTGGCTAATTATTATTTCACCATGTTTACATTATATGATTTTAACTAGATTTTCCAATATCAGTTAATAAAATTTCAACTTTTTGTTTTCAGCTATTTTTTAAGCTTCTTATATTGCTCTGATGATATCATTTATTGATATCTTGTTAATTTTTTCTTGCTGTCCTAAATATTGTTTTAAAAATCTAAATAAGGAAAATATATCATCAGACTATTTCTGTTACCGGAGATTCTCTGATTTTCAAAATTGTAAGTAGATTGAAAGAAACCAATATTGTTTTCCACACACAGATAAAAAGAAGTATCTGCTGACAAGTCTATAGTAGTTGATCCTTAGAGTTACAGAACCAGGGTCCTAACTCCCTAATTTAGGATCCTTGAATTCTCAGTCCACGGGTGGACTTCCAGGGGTGTAAAAAGTCTTTGTAATTATAAAATCTCTTTCCTGAAGAGTGTATGGTTCATAGGTATTTCTTTCTCAACACTTCATTATGAAAAATTTCACAAATATAGAACTGGCAGCTTTATAAAATGAGCACCTATAAAACCCTCCACTTAAAATTTACTCTTTACAAATATTTTGCAATATTTGCTTCATTGCATATGTAGTTACATATTCATCCTTTACTCACCCTTCAATCCACCTTGTTTTTAAAATGTATTTCAAAGTAAGATGACGATATCAGTACATATCATCCCCAAATACTTAAGTATATGTATCTTTAACTAAAATTCACTATTTACATTTTTTAGTAAAATTTACAAATAATAAAATGAACAGAATTCAAGTGTGCTATTCAATAAATTTGAATAGGGATATATTCAAAACACAATCTAAACCTCATCAAGATAAAACACATTTTCATACCCCTGCCAATCAATACTTTCCCCTCACTCAAGACAACTACTGCTCTAATTTTTTTCAGATTTGTTTCTCCTTCTTCTAGAATGCTATGTAAGTTGAATCACACAGTAATACTTATATATTCTTAAGTAGGTTTTTGAGACTTTTGTATGTCACTGCAGTACTCTTGCCTGGAAAATCCCGTGGGCGGAGGAGCCTGGTAGGCTGTAGTCCATGGGATCGCGAAGAGTCGGACACGACTGAGCGACTTCACTTTCACTTTTCACTTTCATGCATTGGAGAAGGAAATGGCAACCCACTCCAGTGTTCTTGCCTGGAGAATTCCAGGGACAGGGGAGCCTGATGGGCTGCCGTCTATGGGGTCGCAAAGAGTTGGACACGACTGAAGCGACTTAGCAGCAGCAGCAGCAGCATGTATTTTTAATGAGCACCTACTATGTATCCTGTCCTAGGGGTCATTAACTTACTGAGCTCACTGGGCAGGATATAGGTCTCATGCCACCACTGTTTTATTGCTTTAGGGCATCTGTATAGTCAAAGCTGTAGTTTTTCCAGTAGTCATGTACAGATGTGAGAGCTGGATCATAAGAAGGCTGAGCGCCGAGGAACTGATGCTTTTGAATAGCGGTGCTGGAGAAGACTCTTGCGAGTCCCTTAGACTGCAAGATCAAACCAGTTGACCTGAAAGGAAATCAACCCTGAATATACACTGGAAGGACTGTTGCTGAAGCAGAAGATCTAATATTTTGGCCATCTGACGTGAAGAGCCGACTCACTGGAAAAGACCCTGATGCTGGGAAAGATTGAAGGCAAAAGGAGAAGGGGGCGTTAGAGGATGAGATGGGTAGATAGCATCACCAACTGAATGGACACGAATCTGAGTAAACTCTGGGAGATAGTGGAGGAGAAAGGAGCCTGGTGTGCTGCAGTCCATGGGGTCACAAAGAGTCAGACATGACTTAGCAAATGAACAACAAAAAAAATGACTGATAAACTAAAAGACAGGCTATCTTTCCCCAGAACTCTCGAAACAAAACTCTAATGGAAAATCTGATGACTTCATCCAGATCAACAGGAATTAACTTTATAGGACCAGATGAACTGATAAACATGGTTTATAACTTTATGACTTTTTGGAAAATATACTAGTTTTAATCTTTGTTTTCCAAAAGAGGTTTCCTCTTATGCTGTAACTTACAACAAAGTTGATAAAGTATAGCTTTGTAAACAAAGATGTAATCATTGTTTTAATCTGTTCTTCAATTCCAAATGTGTTTTGTGCCTCCATGCTGCCCTAGGACTTTGTTAATATTACTAGCTGTATTACTTATATCCTGTCTATTTTATAAGGTTGTTGTCTCTTACTGTACCCAATGTATAACTAGACCCTGTGACAAAACTAATGATGGCTAAACATTTTGAGGAAATAGATCACATTTATGACTCATAAAATAATTCTAATAGTGTGATTCTTGGAGAAGGCAATGGCACCCCACTCCAGTACTCTTGCCTGGAAAATCCCATGGACGGAGGAGCCTGGTAGGCTGCAGTCCATGGGGTCGCTGAGTCAGAAACAACTGAGCGACTTCATTTTCACTTTTCACTTTCATGCATTGGAGAAGGACATGGCAACCCACTCCAGTGTTCTTGCCTGGAGAATCCCAGGGACGGGAGAGCCTGGCTGCCATCTATGGGGTCACACACAGTCGGACACGACTGAAGCGACTTAGCAGCAGTGTGATTCTAGGTACGGAAAGAAGCAATAAGGTGAAAACATTTCCTGGATCATAATGGACTAGTAAGACAGAGGAATGAGAGAATCTTTAATTAGCAACAGAACCTAATCCAGAAATTAACATCCAAAGTGGCATATCAACAAAAATTTTTGCCAGATCTAAGAAGAACATCCCAGCACCATGGGACAAAAATTGGTCATGAAATGTCTCAAATTTTGGACCAAGATGAAGAACTAAGAAATAAAATATTGTCTGCCGTATCAGTAAAAAAAAGATATCACAGTCATCAGTGATTGTAGCCACTTCTGACGGTGAGCTGATAAGTCCTGAAGAAACCCAGGAAGGAAACAAAGAATACTTACCATCTAGCACCCAACAGACTGCAGCCACTTCTGATGGTGAGCCCTGAGGAAACTGGGGATGTGAAAAGAGGATACTAGCCCCAGAGAGCTGAGGTGCATACCAAAGGAATGAAGAGAGCCCAGACTCTTGCATCTTCTCATACACAGAAAAGTGTTAAATTCCTTAAATTGAGTTTTCTTCTATTAACAGTAATCTTTCGTGTCCTTTGTTGGATAATTCCTATACATCCTAGCTTCCTCCTCACCTCCTTGGAGCAGTTTTCCCAGGATTACTTAAGATGCTATCTCCTGGGCTTAAAGTCCTTAGTATGTCTGTCAAATAAAACATAAACTCTCAAAAAAAATTGTACATAATTAACAGTTTATCTGAATTAATAGTTTATCTGAATTAACAGTTATCTGAACAGTTTATCTGAATGCCTGAATTGTATTAAATTTTTCTCTGGGTTTACTGACATTCTGTTTAACTATATATCCCAAGAACCTAACATCCCAGTTCAGTTCAGTTCAGTCGCTCAGTCATGTCTGACTCTTTGCGACATCATGAATCACAGCATGCCAGGCCTCCCTGTCCATCACCATCTCCCGGAGTTCACTCAGACTCACGTCCATCGAGTCAGTGATGCCATCCAGCCATCTCATCCTTGGTTGTCCCCTTCTCCCCTGCCCCCAATCCCTCCCAGCATCAGAGTCTTTTCCAATGAGTCAACTCTTCACATGAGGTGGCCNTATGGATGGATTAAATAATAACCTTTCCCCAGTTGTGTAATTGGGCTCTAAGCAAGGGCCATGTGTCACCCTATATCAAGAGTTTCTAAAGTTGTGCTTTGAGGTATAAGATGGCCAAGAACCTTAACAATGAATTAAAAATAAAATCAATTCTATTTAAGCATTTTGGGGAAGGAAAGAGGTATAAAGGAGAAGAGAGTCAGAGAAGACAAGGGAAAAGAAGAAAAAAAAGCAAAAGAAGTCTCTGCCTTTCCTAGCTACAGCACTTGCACATGTCTTCCTGGACTCTATGCCCCTTTTCAGTCTATGTCAGAGTTTTTGCTTTTAGCCAAGTTTTGGGAGGAAATATTCCTTTCTTTTTGGGACTCTGGGTATGCTTTTCTTTGAACCTTAAGCTGAAGTAGCTGTTTCTGCAAACCCCTCCTCTTTACCTTAGCTCAGGGTCTGCTGGGCCCTGCCCCTAGAATTTCTGTCATCCTTCAGTTCCTTTCCTCCAATCCTTGCCCTTAGGCTTTTCTCACAGACTGTATACTTGTCACTTTATTCCTAAATAATAACACCACACAATTCCTCATCTTCTTATTAATACAGTTTTCACACTGCGTCAGCTTATGTATGACTCATTATTTTGGAAAAGCATCTACTAGACTAAAAATGCAAAGGCCATAATCTACTGCCATAGCTTAAAAGAGATTGCAGCTCCCCTGAGAATATTCCCAATTCAAAGGTGGAGATTCTTCTTGAATCTATTCTTGAGTGCTAGGCAGTCTGCCAAGGGGTGCATGCAAATCCAGCACCCACAGAAGAATAACTGACTACAATGGGTCATACAGTGTCCTCTTCCCACAAAAAGATGATTATTTTAAAACAATTGAATTAGAATCACTGGAGTATTTTGAAAAACATATAATTTAACTGTCCAAAGTAATCTAGGTCCAGTTTAAAGACTAAAGTTAAAGGATGGCCATCTCTACCTCTACCTCAAACTTTGTCTAAGAGCCCTTCACCAGTCAAGAGAAATAGTCCTTCTTTTTCTGTTCCAAGTCCTTTGCTTTTTTGGGTGCAAACTAGAAGTTGTTATTGCTAATGAATAATCCACTTTACCGTGCAGTTCACTTGCAGAGCAAAAATACATAAAAAGTTGGAGGTCAACAAGTCATCAAATTTGCAGTCTCCTCTTTTGAGCTTGGTTCATTCCCCAGCAGTGAACCTCATCACTTGTCGATCCAAATTAGGAGAGGTAAGGAAAAAGAACAGTTTGTTACAACGTCTATTTCCTATAAGGAATATCAAACATGGCTTTAAAAGCCTACTATGAAGTGCCAGGGCAGACAGTGGGGGACCATCCTTCTGCTTCCATGAAACTACCTAGGAAGGTGTTTTTGGGAATCTGAGTCAATTGGAGACTGGAGCAGGAAGAATAGTGTGATTACAGAATTACCTGCTTTCCTTTTCCACTTAATTATAAGGTACTTGAGGGTAGTAACTACATTTTATTCTAATTTCTCATTTCACTTATTCAAAGAGTAGAAATCTATTCTTTAAACTGTATGAAACTTCCAGGAGGTTGTATAAGCTCACTCTCTGAACTAATAGACAAACTGATTGAATTAAAAGACTTCTAAACACTAAAAGATCATGTTGTTATATAGATGTTTATTAAGGAAGAGTTCAAATGCTATACTTTTGGGTTTTCTCTCCATGTTCAATGATAATCAACATATCAGGAGTTGATTACCTCTGCATGGAATATATAATAATGTACGTTACTTTATTTGTAAATTTTTATCTTGTGAATGTATGCTTATTCCTAGGTATAGACCAGAAGATTGCTTCACTGTAGACCCTGATTTGGACCCTAAGCGCTTTAGAATTAATGACATACTATTTCTCTTTCATAATCCTGAATGTGTAAGGTAACTCAGCATTTACTGATGAGAAAATATTGTTGGGGACTTAAGTGGATGATATAAAAAGAGTTCTCCTCATCCCAGCATTTATAGGATATCACTCGGTAGTGTCCAACTCTTTGTGACCCCATGGACTGTAGCCCACCAGGCTCTTCAGTCCATGGAATTCTCCAGGCAAGAGTACTGGAGTGGGTCGCCATTTCCTTCTCCATTCAGTTCAGTTCAGTTCAGTCGCTCAGTCGTGTCCGACTCTTTGCAACCCCATGAATCGCAGCACGCCAGGCCTCCCTGTCCATCACCAACTCCCGGAGTTCACCCAGACTCGTGGCCATAGAGTCAGTGATGCCATCCAGCCATCTCATCCTCTGTCATCCCCTTCTCCTCTGCCCCCAATCCCTCCCAACATCAGAGTCTTTTCCAATGAGTCAACTCTTCGCATGAGGTGGCCAAAGTACTGGAGTGTCAGCTTTAGCATCATTTCTTCCAAAGAAATCCCAGGGCTGATCTCCTTCAGAATGGACTGGTTGGATCTCCTTGCAGTCCAAGGAACTCTCAAGAGTCTTCTCCAACGCCACAGGTCAAAAGCATCAATTCTTCGGCGCTCAGCCTTCTTCACAGTCCAACTCTCACATCCATACATGACCACAGGAAAAACCATAGCCTGGACTAGACGGACCTTTAGGAAGGTACAATTGAGAGAATGGTCTTCCCAGTGGCACTAGTGGTAAAGATTCCACTTGACAATGCAAGAGATGCAGGAGATGCAGGTTCGATCCCTGGGTCCAGAAGATCCCCTGGAGGAGGAAGATGGCGACCCACTCTAGTATTCTTGCTTGAAAAATTCCATGGACAAGAGGAACCTGGTGGGCTACAGTCCATGGGTCACAAAGAGTCAGACACAACTGAATGACTGAGCACACACACACACAGAACTGAGGGAAGATGTATCTGGACTGGCATACTTGGCTTCATCTTTCTTCCCTATTTTACTGTTTTTGTAAATGGGTGGCCCCAGGGGGATCTAATTGCTGTGTGGTTATCCAATTTCCCCTTACCATTTCAGTCCCACAGCAGAGAGGAAAAGTGCTCACTTGACCCCACTTGAAGCTAAAATACAACTCTATGAGCACTGATATAAAGCAGAAAAAAAAGGATTTTCAGGGCAAATATGAAAGATCATGTGGCAGCAGGTTTCATATGACATCTGCTATAACTGAGCAATTGTCACCCATTTCCAAGAGAGCAGGGGATTTTTTTTTTTAAGTTTAAGAAAAGGTGTTTTTCCTATTTATATTTGCTTGAGAGCTCTGATTTCAATAGGCAATGAAAAACACATCTCTGGAGAGAAATCAAAGGCTTCTGTACTGTCTCATCCTCCAGAAGTGAGCCAGAATATAACATCTTCCTTACTCCTTGACTTGAAACGTTCTCATTCTGAGAATATTTTGAGGACTTCATCTGTATATGTATGCACCAGAACACTAAGCCACTTTTCAGCCCATTCTAGCAGAATTAGAAACTATAGAGCAGAAGTTACTAGGTTTTCCAGGCCTCTTCACAGCCACCTCACTCCCCACCATTTCAGTGTCAGAGCCTCTGGGACTAAATCTAGCCTTAGTGGGAAAGAACAGATTTTTATTTCCTACACCTGAGCAGTATCCACACTAAAATCCAGAGATGCTAAAAAAAAGTAACCAGCTGAAATTAAAACAGAGGAGAGCACCTTCTGAGTATGAAAGAGTATCTTAACTTTTCCTTCTTGGGCTTCCTCCCTCTCCTTATAGGAGATCAAGTCAGGATTCTGTATGTTCTTCATCCCAATGTGATTCTAGCAAGGGTCCACAGAGTAGCAAGGTAAGCAAGAGAAAAGAAGAGTGTGCCTTCCTGTTATCACCAATGTTGGCTCAATAATTTGTTGCATGTAGGAGGTAAAATCTTTTTTGTTTTCCCTAAAAAGCAATGTCTAAACTGTTTTTATCTTTTTCCCCACTATTTTTCAAGGCTTTCCTATCTGCAAATAATCATGAATAAAATAAATTACATAGGCTATTTTTATGTTCATTAAATAATAATTTTAGACTCTCTTTTGCTAAAAGTATTATATACATTTTATAGAGGAAAGAGACAGCATGTGATTATGTTATAACACAATGTAATTAAATAGTTTTCAAACTGTGTTCTTGGTTCCATATTTCATTTTTTTTACACATTTTTTATTTCTAGTTAAGATTTTGTTTGAAGGAAAGTTTTCACTGCATAAATTATTTTAAAAGCACTAGTATAATGGAAATAATCAGCTTGTAAGGATGTGTCAAACAGACTTGTACTTAAATCCAAGCACTCCATTTATTATCTGATTAGCTTTAGAGATGTCACTTAACCTCTGAGTTTCCATTTCTTCAGCAATACAAAGGGAATAGTAGAACCTAACGTATGGTTGTTAATGGAATTAGAGACATTACACACCAAGAATGTAGCAAGCTCTAGGTATTTAATTACTCTTGTTATTATGCTACACTGGAGCCACTAGGAAAAGGCTGTGTTATAAGTACCCTATTTATAAACATGAAAATCACTGCAATGCATCTTTTCAAAGAAGTAATTGTAAAATAACTTTAAAATTAATGCTTGGAGATATAAATTTAACCATAAAAAAAATCTATTCATTCAGTGTATCGCATTTCCTTACAATATCATAAATATTCTCTTTTTGTCCCCGAATTTAGGGAAGCAAGCAGAGCATACATGAGAGTGAGGTTAAAGGTTAGTGTGAAATTGCCTCCCTTTCTTAACTTATTTGCCATAGGGAGTTTAGGTGATAGACTACTTAGAATTAATGTATATTCTTTTTTGTGACTAAATGCTGAGGTGCTATAGGATTCAGTAATCTAAGAAGCAGAGTTTACTTTATTATGATGCTTTTATAACTATTAACTTTAGATTTTAAAAATCCAAAGTACTACTGAGCTTCTTAGTCTCCAGCCTGCTGCCCTGAAGCTTATACTAGATTCATAAGCCTTTTTTGACTGTGTAGGACTCATACCGGATGTATACCTAGTTTTAACTCTGCACGTACAGTGCAGAGGCTTTTGTAATAGAACCCCAAATGAGCTCTTCTAGTTTTTTCCAGTGATACAGGATTCCATTTGTTAAAGGTTTTTTGTTCTCTGCACTGACTGAAGTTCTCTATGATTAAAAAAAAAAAAATTCTAGGGAAAAGAATGTGAGTTTTTTTTTTCTATTTTCCTACTTGCTTCCTCTTTTATATTCTATAAAATTTGAAATGTCAAGTATAACAAACACTGGTAACTCACTAACTTTCCAACAGGTGAGCAAACAGATGTTGCTGTGAGAGAGCAACAGCCAGCGGACAAAAAGCCTCCTGGAGGCACCAATGAAACAGATACTCAACCACCACCTGTCCTTGTCACTGCACATGAGGACGGACATCTCCGCTTCTGGACTACGGAGGTCAGGACCTGTCATTTACCTGGAACAGCAAAGAACGGGAAAGATAAAAAGGATTATTGAGTAAACTTTAGGCCCCTAAGGTTTGATATAGCATTTAATTTAATTATTGTTCAATCTTCTAGCCAAATGGCTGGTTTCGCAGTCTACTCACTGAAAATACTACTCAAAAATTTAGGTCAATTTTGTAACTCAAAAGATCAAATCATCAAAACTGCTAAGACAACTATTGTATTTCCAATCTTTCTTTACACTGAGCTATGAATACATCCCACTATATATTTCACTGGATATTTAAATAATCAGTTCAGTCACTCAGTCGTGTCCAATTCTTTGTAACCCCATGGACTGCAACATACCAGGCCTCCCTGTCCATCAGAAACTCCTGGAGCTTACTCAAACTCATGTCCATCAAGTTGATGATGCCATCCAACCATCTCATCCTCTGTTGTCCCCTTCTCCCACCTTCAGTCTTTTCCAACATCAGGGACTTTTCCAATGAGTCAGTCCTTCACATCAGGTGGCCACAGTATTGGAGTTTCAGCCTCAGCATCAGTCCTTCCAATGAATATTCAGGACTGATTTCCTTTAGGATGGACTGGTTGGATCTCCTTGCAGTCCAAGGGACTCTCAAGAGTCTTTTCCAACACAACAGTTCAAAAGCATCAATTCTTTCATGCTCAGCTTTCTTTATAGTCCAACTCTCACATCCATACATGACTACTGGAAAAACCATAGCTTTGACTAGATTGACCTTGTTGGCAAAGTAATGTCTCTGCTTTTTAATATGCTGGGCTGTAGTCACCATCTGCAGTGATTTTGGAGCCAAAAAAAAAATAAAGTCTGTCACTGTTTCCATTGTTTCCCCATCTACTTGCCATGAAGTGATGGAGATGAAGTCATGAAGATGGCAGAGTAGAAGGACGTGCGCTCATCTTCTCCTGGGAGAACTCCAAAATTACAACTCACTGCTGAACAACCATCAACAGGAGAATCTTGGATCCCACTGCAAAAAGATACCCCATGTCCAAGGGCATAGGAGAAGCCCCAGCAAGATTTTAGGAGGCATGAAATCACATTTAGAATTGAATCCCTTACCCACCAGAGACACTTGGAGGGCTCAAACAAACCTTGTGCACACCAAGGCTCAGAGACCCCACAGAGACCGAGCCAGAACTGTGTTTGAGTTTCTCCTGTGGAGACAGCAGTGGACTGCAGCAAGGGCAGGGGCTCTGGGTGCAGTCAATGTGGGTATGGCATAAGCCCTCTTGGAGGGGGTCACCATTAACCCCACCATAGAGCTGCCAGATCTTACACAGGACTGGGGAAACAGACACTTGGAGGGCACAAATAAAACCTTGTGCACAACAGGACCCAGGAGAAAGGAGCAGTGACCCCACAAGAGGCTGACCCAGATTTGCCCAGGAGTCTCTGGTGGAGGCATGGGTCAGTGGTAGCCTGCTGCAGGGTCAGGGGCATTGAGTGTAGCAGTGTGTGCATGGGATCTTTTGAAGGTTACCATTATCTTCATTGCCTCCACCATAGTTTGGCCTCAGGTCAAAGAACCAGGAAGGAACACAGCCCACCCATCAACAGGAAATTAGATTAAAGATTTACTGAGCATAGCCCTGCTCATCAGAACAAAACCCATTTTCCCTAACAGTCAGTCTCTCCCATCAGGAAGCTTCTAAAGCCTCTTAACCCTATCCCACAGAGGGCAGACAGAATGAAAACCACAATCACAGAAAATTAATGAAACTGATCACATGGACCACAGCCTTGTCTAACTCAATGAAACTATGAGCCATGCCATGTAGGGCCACCCAAGACGGACGAGTCATAGTGGAGAGTTTTGACAAACCATGGTCCACTGGAGAAGGGAATAGCAAACCACTTCAGCATTCTTGCCTTGAGAACCCCGTGAAGAGTATGAAAAGGCAAAAAATTAGGACAATGAAAGATGAACTTCCCTGGCTGGTAGGTGCCCAATATGCTACTGGAGACCAGTGGAGAAATAACTCCAGAAAGAATGAAGAGACGGAGCCAAAGCAAAAACAACACCCAGCTGGGGATGTGACTGGTGATGGAAGTAAAGTCCAATGCTGTAAAAAGCAATATTGCATAGGAACCTGGAATGTTCAGTCCATGAATCAAGGCAAATTTGAAGTGGTCAAACAGGAGATGGCAAGAGTGAACATCAACATTTTAGGAATCAGTGAACTAAAATGGACCAGAATGGGGGAATTTAACTCAAATGACAATTGTATCTACCACTGTGGGCAAGAATCCCTTAGAAGAAATGGAGTAAAAATCATAGTCAACAAAAGAGTCCAAAATGCAGTACTTGGATGCAATCTCAAAAACAACAGAATGATCTCTGTTCATTTCCAAGGCAAACCATTCACTATCACAGTAATCCAAGTCTATGCCCTGACCGATAATGCTGAAGAAGCTGAAGTTGAACGGTTCTATGAAGACCTACAAGACCTTTTAGAACTAACACCCAAAAAAGATGTCCTTTTCATTATAGGGGATTGGAATGCAAAAGTAGGAAGTCAAGAGATACCTGCAGTAACAGGCAAATTTGGCCTTGGAGTACAAAACGAAGCAAGTCAAAGGATAACAGAGTTTTGCCAAGAGAACACACTGGTCATAGCAAACACCCTCTTCCAAAAACACAAGAGAAGACTCTACACATGGACATCACCAGATGGTCAAAAACCAAAATCAGATTGATTATACTCTTTGCAGCCAAAGATGGAGAAGCTCTATACAGTCAGCAAAAACAAGACCAGAAGCTGACTGTGGCTCAGATCATGAATTCCTTATTGCCAAATTCAGACTTAAATTGAAGAAAGTAGGGAAAACCAGAAGACCATTCAGGTATGATCTAAATCAAATCCTTTATGATTATACAATGGAAGTGAGAAATAGATTCAAGGGATTAGATCTGATAGAGTACCTGAAGAACTATGGATGGAGGTTCGTGACATTGTACAGGAGGCAATGATCAAGACCATCCCCAAGAAAAAAAAATGCAAAAAGGCGAAATGGTTGTCTGAGGAGGCCTTACATATAGCTGAGAAAAGAAAAGACACGATCAGCAAAGGAGAAAAGGAAAGATATACTCATTTGAATGCAGAGTTCCAAAACATAGCAAGGAGAGATAAGAAAGCCTTCCTCAGTGATCAATGCAAAGAAATAGAAGAAAACAATAGATCAGGAAAGACTAGAGATCTCTTCAAGATAATTAGAGATACCAAGGGAACATTTCATGCAAAGATGGGCACAATAAGGGACAGAATGGTATGGGCCTAATAGAAGCAGGAGATATTAAAAAGAGGTGGCAAGAATACACAGAAGACTATACAAAAAAGATCTTCATGACTCAGATAACCACAACGGTGTGATCACTGACCTAGAGTCAGACATCCTGGAATATGAAGTCAAGTGGGCCTTAGGAAGCATCAATATGAACAAAGCTAGTGGAGGTGATGGAATTCCAGCTGAGCTGTTTCAAATCTGAAAAGATGATGCTATGAAAGTACTACACTCAATATGCCAGCAAATTTGGAAAACTCAGCAGTGGCCACAGGTCTGGAAAAGGTTAGTTTTCATTCCAAACCCAAAGAAAGGCACTGCCAAAGAATGCTCAAACTACTGCACAATTACACTCAACTCATACACTAGCAAAGTAATGCTCAAAATTCTCCAAGACAGGCTTCAACAGTATGTGAACTGTGAACTTCCAGATGTTCAAGCTGGATTTAGAAAAGGCAGAGGAACCAGAGATCAAATTGCCAACATCTGTTGGATCATCAAAAAAGCAAGAGAGTTCCAGAAAAAACATCTATTTCTGCTTTTTTGACTATGCCAAAGCCTTTGACTGTGTAGATCACAATAAACTATGGGAAATTCTGAAAGAGATGGGAATACCAGACCACTTGACCTGCCTCCTGAGAAATATGTATGCACATCAGGAATCACAGAACTGGACATGGAACAACAGACTCGTTCCAAATTGGGAAAGGCGTACATCAAGGCTGTGTATTGTCACCCTGTTATTTAACTTTTATGCAGAATACATCATGGAAATGTTGGGCTGGATGAAGCACAACTGGAATCAAGATTGCTAGGAGAAATATCAATAACCTCAGATACAGAGATGACACCACTCTTGTGGCAGAAAGTGAAGAAGAACTAAAGAGCCTCTTGAAGAAAGTGAAAGAGGAGAGTGAAAAAGTTGGCTTAAAACAGCATTCAGAAAACTAAGATTTAAATAACATGATAGTATTAATGGTGAATACACCATTAAAGAGTGTAAGAACACTGAAATGTGGGATATACATGAAATTTTAGCTTTCCAAGCTACTGGAAGAAGTTATTACATTATACTGAGGGTCCTAAAGACTTTACAATGAAGGGAGAACTTTCATTTACTGAAAGATTTTAAATGACTTGGGGGTGGAAAGTAGGGCAGGGGGTTTGAATTAGGTGGACAGAAATGACAGAAGTAAGGATCTTGAGTAGACTGATGATGGTGAACAGCAAGGGAGGTGGGATCACTTATAAGATTCCTTTCCAGAGGGAAACCCAGAAAACAGCAAGTTTTGCATGGCAGATAGTGAGGTTTGACAACACAGAGTAGCATACTGTCTGCTGTATAAAACCTCCAATTGATCAGTTGATTCTAACTTATTAGTGAGAAACTCTTAGTTCCTGGTGGCTCAGACGGTAAAGTGTCTGCCTACAATGCGGGAGACCCAGGTTCAATCCCTGGGTCGGGAAGATCTCCTGGAGAAGGAAATAGCAACCCACTCCAGTGTTCTTGCCTGGAAAATCCCATGGATGGAGGAAACTGGTAGGCTACAGTCCATGAGGTCACAAAGAGTTGGACACGACTGAGCGACTTCACTCTCTTGGTTTGAAAATGCTTTGAAATACTGTAAACAATGATTTTCCCTGAGACGATCCAGGTATCGGAGCAGGGACATTTCCCCCTCCCCCCACAATAGGTAAATAATAAAAGTGTGAGAACAATAGGAGGAGAAAATATTATATCCAACTAAATCTCAGGAAACAAGTAGCAGATTCAAAATTTTTCTTCCTATGTTTTGACTCTTATTCTCCAAGTAAGGACAGAAATGTATATGAAAGTCAGTGATGACTTGCACTAAGCACTGAAAACCACCCTGCCAAATGTGAATCTCTTGCAATCTGTCTTGTACCAATACTCAAAAACAGATATTTCTGAAAGGACAAATACAACATTCTTGCTTAAAGTAAGTGAGAAACACTTAAATCTGAAAATGATGTTTATTTAAAAGGAGAAATATCACTGGAAAGGGGTTGAGGAACTGCATGACAGAACACAGCCTAAAAGTACAGAGGTGATCTGCAGCAGTAAGAGTCTACATGGTTATAGCTAACAGTTGGCCCCACTTTTGCAGCAGTAAGAGTCTACATGAGTCTACATGGTTATCACTAACAGTTGGCCCCACTTTCACTAATACTTAGTTTCAAGGAAATAAGTATATATCAGTTCAGTTCAGTTCAGTTCAGTCGCTCAGTCGTGTCTGACTCTTTGCAACCCCATGAATCACAGCATGCCAGGCCTCCCTGTCCATCACCAACTCCTGGAGTTCACTCAAACTCACGTCCATTGAGTCAGTGATGCCATCCAGCCATCTCATCCTCTGTCGTCCCCTTCTCCTCCTGCCCCCAATCCCTCCCAGCATCAGAGTCTTCTCCAATGAGTCAACTCTTCATATCAGGTGGCCAAAGTATTGCAGTTTCAGCTTTAGCATCAGTCCTTCCAATGAACACCCAGGACTGATCTCCTTTAGGATGGACTGGTTGGACCTCCTTGCCATCCAAGGGACTCTCAAGAGTCTTCTCCAACACCACAGTTCAAAAGCATCATAATTTCAAATTATTTTTATTATGAAGAGGAGAAATCATGTTATAATTAGAAGAGAAATCATGTTATAATTAGTATATAGCTCTTGGGATAAATTATCTATAAACTCAACTCCAATACCGATGTTTATATAATTTATTATCATATTTTATACAGGGAAGACTACTGAAAGATATTCTACCTTTCACAAAACATGCTGCCATTTCTCTGACATCGTTGTTCACTGATTCATGTGCAAGAATACTACTGACTGGAAATATGGGTAAGTCACTGCTGTTATGCAGTTGGCCACAAGTATCTTAAAAACCTACATGATATAAAAATGGATATAGGATAACACTGTGACATTTACTGAAACAAAAGGAAGGATGCCCAAACTGCCAAGTAAACAGAAGAATGAAAGGATGTCAAGAGAACCTATTTCATTCCCAGCTCTGTATTTAAAGCAAGACATATGATTTCTCCTGTCATTAAATTGGGTATAGGACTGTTGTTGTTCACTTGCTCAGTTGTGTCTGACTTTTTGCAACCCCGTGGACTGCAGCATGCCAGGCTTACCTGTCCATCACCATCTCCCAGAGCTTGCCCAAAATCATGTCCATCGAGTCAGTGATGCCATCCAACCATCTTGTGCTCTGTCATCCCCTTCCCCTGTCTTCAATCTTTCTCAGCATCAGGGTCTTTACTAATGAGTCAAGTCTTTGCATCAACTAGCCAAAGTATTGGAATTTCAGCTTCAGCCAATTGTTCTTCCAATGAATATTCAGGATGGATTTCCTTTAGGATTGATTGGTTTGATCTCCTTGCTGTCCAAGAAACTCTCTCAAGAGTCTTCACCAACACAACAGTTCAAAAACATCAATTCTTCAGCACTCAGCCATCTTTATGGACCAACACTCACATCCATACATTACTGGAAAACCCACAGCTTTGACTATACGAACATTTGATGGCAATGTAATATCTCTGCTTTTATGTCTATGTCTGTGTCTAGGTTGGTCATAGCTTTTCTTCCAAGGAGCAAGCATCTTTTAATTTCATGGCTGCAGTCACCATCTACAGCGATTTTGGAGCCCAAGAAAATAAAGTCTATCACTGTTTCCATTGTTTCCCCATCTATTTGCCATGAAGTGATGGGACATGATGCCATGATCTTCATTTTTTGAATGTTGAGTTTTAAGCCAGCTTTTTCACTCTCTTCTTTCACTTCCATCAAGAGATTCTTTAGTTCTTCTTCACTTTATGCCACAAGGGTGGTGTCATCTGCATATCTGAGGTTATTGATATTTCTCCCAGCAATCTTGATTCCAGCTTGTGCTTCATCCAGCCCAGCATTTCCATGATGTATTTTGCATAAAAGTTAAATAAGCAGGATGACAATATACAGCCTTGATGTACACCTTTTCCGATTTGGAACCAGTCTGTTGTTCCATGTCCAGTTCTAACTGTTGCTTCTTGACCTGTATACAGGTTTCGCAGGAAGAAGGTAAAGTGATAGAATTCCCATCTCTTGAACAATTTTCCACAGTTTGTTGTGATCCATGCAGTCAAAGGCTTTAGCATAGTCAAGCAGAAGTAGATGTTTTTCTGGGATTCTCTTGCTTTTCCAAAAGTTGTTGGCAATTTTATCTCTGGTTCTCCTGCCTTTTCTAAATCCAGCTCGAATACCTGGGAGTTCTTGGTTCACATACTGTTGAAGCCTGCTGCTGCTGCTAAGTCAGCATTACTTTGCTAGCATGTGAAATGAGTGCAACTGTGGGGTAGTGTGAACATTCTTTGGCATTGCACTTCTTTAGGATTGGGATGAAAACAGACCTTTCCCAGTCCTGTGGCCACTGTTGAGTTTTCCAAATTCGCTGGCATATTGAGTGCAGCACTTTCATAGTATCATCTTTTCAGATTTGAAATAGCTCAGCTAGAATTCCATCATCTCCACTAGCTTGCTCGTACTGATTCTTCCTAAGTCCCACTTGACTTTGTATTCCAGAATGTCTGGCTCTAGGTAAGTGGTCACACCATTGTGGTTATCTGGATCATTAGATTTTTTTTTTTTTTTGTATAGTTCTTCTGTATATTCTTGCCACCTCTTCTTAATATCTTCTGTTTCTGTTAGGTCCATACCATTTCTGTACTTTATTGTGCCCATCTTTGCATGAAATGTTCCCTTAGTGTCTCTAATTCTCTTTCCAACTCTATTGTTTTCCTCTATGTCTTTGCATTGTTCACTTAGGAAGGCTTTCTTATCTCTCCTTGCTATTCATTGAAACGCTGCATTCAGATGGGCATATCTTTCCTTTTCTCATTTGTCTTTTGCTTCTCTTCTCTTCTCACATATTTGTAAGGCCTCCTCAGACAACTATTTGGCCTTTTCACATTTCTTTTTCTTGGGGATGGTTTTGATCACCACTTCCTATGCCATGTTATGAACCTCTGTCCATAGTTCTTCAGGCACTCTATTAGATCTAATCCCTTGAATCTATTTGTCACTTCCACTGTATAAGGGATTTAAGTCATACCTGAGTGGCACAGTGGTTTTCCCTACTTTCTTCAATTTAAGTCTAAATGTGACAATAAGGAGTTCATGACTGAGTCACAGTCAGCTCCCAGTCTTGTTTTCATTGACTGTATAGTGACTCCATCTTCAGCTGCAAAGAATATATTCAATCTGATTTCGGTATTGACCATCTGGTGATGTCCATGTGTAGAGTCATCTTTTGTGTTGTTGGAAGAGGGTGTTTGCTATAACCAGTGCATTCTCTTGGTAAAACTCTGTTAGCCTTTTCACTGCTTCATTTAGTAATCCAAAGCCAAACTTGCCTGGTCCTCTAGGTATGTCTTGATTTCCTACTTTTGCATTCCAGTCTCCTATAATGAAAAGGATATCTTTTTTGGTGTTAGTTCCAGAAGGTCTTATAGGTCTTCATAGAAGGTCTTCTTGTAGGTCTTCAACTTCGGCTTCTTCAGCATTATTGTTTGGGGTATAGACCTCGATTACTGTGATAGTAATCGAGGAAATGAACAGAGATCATTCTGTCATTTTTGAGATTGCATCTAAGTACTCCACCTCAGACTCTTCTGCTGACTATGATGGCTACTCCATTTCTTCTAAGGGATTCTTGCCCACAGTAGTAGATATAATGGTAAGCTGGATTAAATTTGTCCATTCCAGTCCATTTTAGTTCACTGATTCCTAGAATGTCGATGTTCACTCTTGCCATCCCCTGTTTGACCACTTCCATTTTGCCTTGATTCATGGACCTAACATTCCAGGTTCCTATGTAATACTGTTCTTTAGAGCATCAGACTTTACTTTCACTGCAGGAGACACACACAGATGGGTGTTCTTTCTGCTTTGGTTCAGCCTCTTCATTCATTCTGGACCTATTTTTCCATTGGTCTCCAGTAGCATATTGGGCACCTAACCAACCTGGGAAGTTCATCTTTCAGTGTCACATCTTTTTTCCTTTTTACACTGTTCATGGAGTTCTCAAGGCAAGAATGCTGAAGTGGTTTGCCATTCCCTTCTCCAGTAGACCATGTTTTGTCAGAACTCTCCACCATGACTCATCCACCTTGGGTAGCCCTACATGGCATGGCTCATAGTTCCTTTGATTTAGACAAGGCTGTGATCTATGTGATCAGTTTGGTTCACTTCCTGTGAT
The DNA here is from genome assembly GCA_006410935.1 of Redunca redunca. Taxonomy (NCBI): domain Eukaryota; kingdom Metazoa; phylum Chordata; class Mammalia; order Artiodactyla; family Bovidae; genus Redunca; species Redunca redunca. Next base: position 1,382,807 of record SJYQ01001302.1, on the reverse strand, counting down.
TGTGGTTTTCACTCTGTCTCCCTCTGATGGATGAGGATTAGAGGCTTGTTGAAGCTTCATGGTAGGAGGGAATGGCTGCGGGGAAATCTGGGTCTTGTTCTGGTGAGTAAGGCCATGGTCAGTAAACCTTAAATTCAATCTTCTGCTGATGGGTGAGGCTGTGCTCCCTCCTTATAGTTCTGGCTAATGGCATAATGGTGACCTCCTGCAAAGGGACTTATGTCAGCACGCCATGGCTCCATAAACTGTTTAGTTAGTGCCCCTGACCCCGCAGCAGTCCACTGTTGACCCACGCTCCACCAGACTCCTGGACACTCACAGGCAAGACTGGCTCAGTCTCTTGTGGAGTCGCTGCTCCTTTCTCCTAGGTCCTGGTGAGCATAAGGTTTTGCTGTGCCCTCCAATAGTCTGCTTCCCCAGTCCTGTAGGAGTTCTGTATAGGACTCCCACTCCCTTATTTGCATATTGGGAATAACGTAAATATTTTATTGATAATCTTAAAAGGGTTATGTTGCATTGACCTTCATTCTAAAGGGAGTCATGCACGAGAAGAAAGGGGTTATTTGTTCTTCATGCTGCTGCTGCTGCTGCTGCTAAGTCACCTCAGTCGTGTCCGACTCTGTGTGACCCCATAGACGGCCGCCCACCAGGCTCCACCGTCCCTGGGATTCTCCAGGCAAGAACACTGGAGTGGGTTGCCATTTCCTTCTCCAATTTGTTCTTCATAGGGGACTTTTATTGTTATAACCAATATGAAAGTGAAAGTGAAGTTGCTCAGTTGTGTCCAACTCTTTGCAACCCCATAAACTGTAGCCTACCAGGCTCCTCTGTCCATGGGATTTTCCAGGCAATAGTGCTGGAGTGGATTACCATTTCCTTCTCCAGAGGATCTTCCCAACCCAGGGCTTGAACCTGTGTCTCCCACATTGTAGACAGACGCTTTACCATATGAGCCACCAGGGAAGTCCGTAACCAATATAGTTGGTCTTAATTCTTTCATGTAACGCTATTTTTTTTTTAATCCTTCCTTCCTATTTCCTCTCTTCTTTTGAATTAAGCCTAAGCTTTCTTCTCTTCTCTCAAGCTTAGCCTACCCTTCTTTTTACCACAGCCAACCCTCATTATTTTCTAATGTAATCTTGAGATCTGCATCCAGATATTGCTATTATACTAATATTTAAATTTTATGTCTCCTCTTTTAAAAACTAATTTTTCATTTCAAAAGCCTTACAAAAGTCTCAATGTATTATTTTGTATTAACAATTGCCTGAGTCTCTGAAGATTGTAGAAAATAGTTATTTATGTTTGCATTCAGTATTACCAGTAGATTTACAACATTTATTTAAAGCTATCTTTATTTAAATGAACTTATTTACAAAATAGAAACAGACTCACAAAGACAGAAAACAAACGTATGGTTTCCGAATGGGAAAGTGGGGGAGGAGGGATAAATTAAGGTAAATTGGGGGCTTGAGATCATCAGATACAAACTACTATATATAAAACAGACAAGCAAGGTCCTACTGTAGAGCACAGTATACAGTAATGGAGATAGTGACAGACTTTATTTTCTTGAGCTCCAAAATCACTGTGGATGCTGACGGCAGCCATGAAAGCAAAAGATGCTTGCTCCTTGGAAGAAAAGCTATGACAAACCTAGACAGTATATTCAAAAGCAAAGACATCACTTAACCGACAAAGGTCCATATAGTCAAAGCTATGGTTTTTTGAGTAGTCGAGTATGGATGTGCAACTGAACCATAAAGAAGTCTGAGCACTGAAGAACTGATGCTTTTGAACTGCAGTGTTGGAGAAGACTCTTGAGAGAGTCCCTTGGACTGCAAGGAGATAAAAAGCCAGTTAATCCTAAAGGAAATCAACCCTGAATATGCACTGGAAGGGGTGTTGCTGTAACTGAAACTCCAATACTTGGCCACCTGATGTGAAGACCCAACTCATTGGAAAAGACTCTGATGCTGTGAAAGATTGAAGGCAGAAGGAGAAGGGGACAACAGAGGATGAGATGGCTGGATGGCATTACTGATTCAATGGACGTAAGTTTGAGCAGACTCCGGGAAATTGTGAAGGACACACAGGGAAGCCTGGTGTGCTGCAGTCCATGAGGCTGCAAAGAGTCGGACACAACTGAGTGACTGAACAACTGTATAGCACAGGGAACTATATTCAACTTCTTGCAGCAAACTATAATGGAAAATAATCTGAAAAAGGATATACGTATATAACTGAGTCACCTTTCTGTCCACATCACATTGTGAGATTTCATTTTGACACTGCCAACGCGTAGCTTGCCACAGTACTCCAAGATCTGGTTTTCACCTGCAGACCACTTGTAATGTCAGTCTTCTGGCAGGGTTTAACTGGTCTGTTAGTGCCTGGGGACACAGCTGGGTCTGTGGCTCCTACATGAACAGCACCATAAGGGGCTTCTTCAGCATACTCCATCTTCCACCCCCCACAAGCAGCTGCAGTCTCCCTGGAAACAAAAGCACTGGATCATCCTTTCCAACATTATTTACTGAATAGTTTAGTAGCCCTTTAATGTAATCAATTCCTATCACTTTTCCACTAGACCCAACCATAGATGCAAAACATGCAGTTTAAGGGTCCCACTTCCAGCTCCTACAGCTTTAGCTCCTTCATGCAGCGGATCAAACAGAAGTTCTAGTACATATGCACGCATATGTGGAGTACTAATTGTTGCTTGGAACCCCATAGATTGTGAAGAATACATATAAAGGTTTCGTTTTGCATAGTGAGAGCAGTCTGAGGCCAACATTACTTCAAATACTTTGCCTTGAGGATTCCTTTTTTGTGGAGGTTGTGGATTAGCTCTGAGGGGCTGGCACCCCCAGATTTCCAGGCCATCGCTAAGAACACTTGGAGCAGGTGCAGAACCAGTGCAGCCATGGTGCCCTGCGGTGGCTCCAAGAGTGAGGCTGCCTCCCGCATGGTCACCACCCTGCTCGAGTCCCTGCTGTAGCTGCTGCGGCGGCACTACACCTCTCAGATACTTTATTTACCATTTTAAATGCTTGAATCAAAACAACTTGATCAAAACAAGTCTGAGTAGTATTAATAATTACTTAGACAAGAGAATATTTAATTAAAAAGTCCAATGTTTAAATTTCATACAGAAGGACACGTTATCCTTTGCAGTATCAGTTCCTTCTTGGAATCACCTCATGATGAAAAGGTAAGAACTTCAGTTTTAGTTTAATTAATGAATCAAGACATTTACTGAGCATTTCTCTGTGCCAAATGCCACAAAAGATAGAAATATAGGACAAGACTACCTACTCTCAAGTCATATGTGATACTACTGAAACTTAAGCTATATGACAAATGACGGTGGTCTACTGGAGAAAGTAGGGGATGAATGAGTGAGTGAGCAAACAAGCCACTGGTCATTCTGCATCTACTTCATGTTTTGACTTATTTGTTAGAGTATGCCCAGAGCTTAAGAGCATCACACATCATGCAGTCCTCTACAGTCATTGCCCTTAACTTATACAACTTCACAGAAGGAAGTTTCATAACCTGTCCTAGAAGCCCCACCTGGTACCCAGACATTACTATTTTCAAGAAACTCTTCCCCTATAGTCTAAAATCATCATCATTTAATCATATGATTAAATATGTTGTTCTATTTTTAGTGTTAATGGAATGTAAATGTCACCATCCTTAGTTGATAACCATTTAAATAGGTACTTCCTGGGACTTCCCTGGCAGTCCAGTGGTTAAGATTCCATGCTCCCATTGCAAGGGGAGCAGGTTCAATCCCTCACTGGGGAACTATGATACCTGATGCCTCTCAGCATGGCTAAAAAAAATGCACTTCTTGTCTGTGTGTGTGTATATGCCAATATATCTACATATATTATAAAAATTCAAAACTAATTAAAGACTACAGCAAGGAAGTACTATTTTATCATAGGTTTATTTCCCTGTAAGTTAATACTTCAAATCCAAAAGCCAAATAGTAGCTTAAACAGAAATGTTGTTTTTGGATTACAGGTATTAATATTGATGCATAGATACATAGATTAGGATGGGATTCCTTGCAGAGTGTTTTAGAATGCTTATTGTTTCAAACATTATCTCATTTGATCTACAGAGCTTTTGTTTCCAAGAACCCATTATAGCTTTTATAAAGTTCAGATACTTAGCTTCAGTATGACTATCTTCAGTTTGCAGAAGGGAAATCAGAAAGCAGCTTGCCTGGGATCACATCATAGTTAATGATGAAGATAGAGCCAGAATCGGGGTTCCTGTCCTCAAATCCAATGCTCTTTCTATATGTAACACTTACCACCAGCAAATGCAAAGCTCTAAGTTTCAACTTACTGTATCAACTATATGGCATGCTGTGGAAGGAACAAAAACAATCATATGCTTGAATCATGTATGAGAAGAAGGTTATCTAATTGCTTTCTCTTACTTGTGATAATTATCAATATTCTCATATTAATTTTAGCAGATGAAAAATACAATTCAAAACCTACATTTTCACAAATTGACTTCCTACAAACTGGCAACTGAGACCTTTCAAAATTTAGAGAAAATATTTAAAACAAAGTAATGTGTTGATACTGAATAGAATAATAGTGGGATTGATTTTTAAAAGCATTTTCACCAATTGAAAAGAAGAGGATCTATTTTAATAACATGTCTAAATTCTTCCCTATCCAACATGTTTTTAACCTTCTCTTTATTTAAACAATGTGATTTTCCAGTTTGTATCTGGCTGCCTATTTATAAATGCACAATGGATTTTGGTCATAAAACACCTCATTATTACATACACTAATATGTACCATGCATTAAACAAGAATCAGTTATGGATTACAACTACAGTGAAAACTTAATAAGTCAGTCTATAAATCAGAGGTTAATCTGGTTCTCTTGGGACAATACTGTTTAAAAAGGAATACCAATAGTCTAAGAGATACAGTAGTCAAAATCTATCTACATAAAGACAAATAATATATCATATATTCACATGCTTACAGAAAAAAGTTTTATCCCGTGTTTTTTCTAATTACTGGTTGTAATACACTAGGGGGAGTCATAAAATCAATTTAATAAGTGGCAAGCAGTACTTTTGTGAAAATAGAAGAGAACGGAGTGGAATGAAGTATTGGGTTGGCCAAAAGGTGTGTCTGGCTTTTTCCATATCATCTTATGGAAAAAGCCAGACACACCTTTTGGCCAACCCAATACAATAGAATAGAACAACAGACAGTATCAATTGTGCATTATACATAATATAGATTAAGTATCCTTTGTGAAGGATACTGAAACTTGTTTCAAATGCATGTGCAGGTACCACTTGTGTTTACTGGGTCATGAAGTTAAATGTATTTCTTACTATAGATATGGTCCATATTAATGAAATCCTTGCCTTAAGAGAATTCCGTCCCACGGCAGAGAAAGAACCTTTGGGCAACCAATGTTCTTGAAAAGCTTTGAGAAAATAAGTAGAAGGGTGTAGATTTTACCCTGGTTCTTTAAGAACAGGGAACTGAATCAGAAGGTCAAGAAATATTGGAAGAATTACGCCTAACTTACTATGTTAAAGTCTAAATGAATTTGGGTCTCATAGAACTCTGAGCTGCCAGAATTCTATCTCCCACATAGATGACCAGCAAGAAGTAAGGACTTAGTCTGGATTCATCAGTGACAGAGAGGCAACATGTTTAATGGGGATATAACTACAGAATAAGTCTCCCAATTGACAACTCTAGTCCACATGGTTTAAAAAGTTCTTCTGGAGCCAATTTAGAGGCTCTAAACTTGAGGATAAGTCACATCCTGAAATGTCAAGATGTCTTTGTGAGAGAATGAACTGGGTCCAATCCTTTTGTTAATTCTTTGTGGTATGTAAGTAACATATATATCCTGCAATCATCACCAACAGCCCCTCTCCAAAACAAACAAAAAGTTAGCCAGGAATCTCTGGATAAAACTTGGAAATAGGAAAAGTCTTCTTGCCAATCTCCCCTTTGGTCGTCTTCTTTTAACTCTGCTTTCTCCTGCTCCTGATTATATTATATGTAATATTACTATATTATATTATATAGTCCCCCCACAACCCTTCTAAGGATTTTCTTTCATCTAGTCTTCTACTAGTTTTCAACTAAATGAATTGCTAATCCTCAATTGATAAGCTGCTAAAGGTGTAAGATATTTCCTGTCCCAGAGATATGCATAGATTAACAAATATCTAAAAATAGAATTTTTGGTACCTCAACAAGCAATAGAAGAGATAACTGGGGTGGGGATTTCACTGTCTTGCACAGATGTCTACACCATTCATTCATTCATTAGCTTAGCTTTTTAATAATTAATGTTTTTGTTCAAGATTGTATTTCGATCACTATGTACTTTTTAAAAGAGATATGCTTTATTGTTGCTATCTAGAAATTCAAGCAGCTTCTTGCCTGGCGTGCTCACTCATTAGAAATTGTTCAAATAATCTATGTAGAAGAGAAACAAGTGGTACTTACTGCCTCCATCGATGGCTCAGTAAGGTATGGACCTTCATATTGTGAATTCAGGTTGTATGAGGTAAAGGATTTTAAGCTAAACTTTGAGCATATACCATAAGTGGAATCTTGATTAGCTGATTAAAACAAATAAAAGATGGCACCAAAGGGCTTTGAGAAGGTAGTCACTAATTTGTAATTTTCCACACTCAAGAAAATGAGATGCCATGCTCATCAACACTAAAAGGTATACTTTCAATACAAGTGTTCTTGTAGACTTATTTCAAATCATTAAGCAATATGGGTAGCTCAGAGAGATAGACCCAAGCCCAGGGAAGACTACAGGATACACAGGATGAGAAGTCATTACAAAATATAGGAGAAAACAACTAATACTGGGAAAAGTGAAAGTGAAGTAATTGTTTCAGTGAAAATGTAACTGACATTAAAAGTCTACTTGTTTTTGTGGTTCTTTTCTTCCTTGGTTTCTCCTCTTACTTCAGAGGGGTGAGCACAGTGCTACATTTGGAGCAAACAGAGATGATTTACTAGGACTGTAATCAATTATACTCTCTAGAAAGCCTCCCCTTAGGATCAGCTTTTTTAAACTCTGAGGTTTTAAATAATATTACATTAGTTTCAGATATACAACAGAATGATTCAATATATGTATATATTGTAATAGGATCACCTTAACAAGTCAACACTTGTCACCATACATAGTAATAATTTTTTTTCCTTCTAACGAGGACTTTAGAGATCTACTACTTCAGAATTAATAACTATAGTGGCCATGCTCTNATAGTAATAATTTTTTTTCCTTCTAACGAGGACTTTAGAGATCTACTACTTCAGAATTAATAACTATAGAGGCCATGCTCTACCAAGCCTACTTGTTTTTAATTGCTTAGTGATGCTAAGTATACATACATAAAATGCTAAAAATACATACACACACACATATATATACACACACAGAAAGAGAAAGGAAATTTCATGACCATTCTTGAGACAAATTGCTACATATAATTCAAACCATATTTCAAAAAGATACATGCAAGCCAATATTCACTGCAGCATCATTCACAATAGCCAGGACATGGAAGCAACCTAAATGTCCACTGACAAATAAAGAAAATGTAGTACATATTTACAATAGACTATTACTCAGCCATTAAAGAGAATGAACTAATGCCTTTTGCAGCAGTATGGATGGATCTAAAGATTACCATACTAAGTAAAGCTGCACATAGAAAGACAAATACCATATGATATCACTTAAATGCAGAATCTTAAAGAAATGATACAAATGAGCTTATTCACAAAACAGAAACAGACTCACAGATTTAGAGAATGAATTTTTGGTTACCAGGGAGATGGGATGAATTGGGAATTTGCCATTGACATGTATATATGCTCTATTCAAAACAGATAACCAACAAGGACCTAGTATACTGCACAAGGAACTAGGCCCAATACTCTGTAATAACCTGGGGAAAGAATTTGGAAAAGAATATATACATGTACATGTATAAATGAATCACTCTGTTTTACACCTGAAACCAACACAACTTTTTTAATCAACTATACTTCAATATAAAATGAAAGTTTAAAAAATTACATTAAAAAATCATGATAATAAATTGGCCTCTTAAGGGCATAAAAGTAGGTAAGATCAAGGGAGAAAAAGAGGTTTCAAAGTGTTTTCAAGAGTTTAAACATAATGAAGATGAAAAGGAAGAACTATTTTGTGTTGTGTGAATGACCATGGTCTGAAATTCAGAAGACCCTAGCTAGCTATATGAGCTTGAGCCTGGTGATTCAGACAGGGACAAGACCATATAGCATTGTAGCAGACACTGTTCATGATTTGGATCTTCATCTTGAAATAAATAGCCACCAAAAAATATTAAGTGGGTGAGTAACATAATTAGTAGAGTTTATATATGGCTCAGACGGTAAAGAATCTGCCTGCAGTGCGAGAGCCCTGGGTTCAATCCCTGGATCGGGAAGATCCCCGGGAGAAGGGAATGGCTATCCACTCCAGTATTCTTGCCTGGAGAATTCCATGGACAGAGGAGTTGAGCGACTAACACTCATTTAATTTGAGATATGTTTTAAAAATAATAATGTGTGAGGTATGGATTTTGGAGCAGCAAAATTGGGAGCACAAAGACCAGTTAGATGTCACTGGTGAATACAGTGGTGTGAACTCAGGGAGTGGTAACAGTGCTAGAAATAAATATTTTGGATTTGTGAACTATCTAGGAGGCAAAATCCAGAAGACATAAACTTTAACTGAAAGAGAAGGTAAGAGATAGATGTCAAATGATTCCAGGCATTATAAAACTAGATGAATACTAGTGTCATTCACTGAGAAAAGAAGCACTAAAAAAAGGAAAACATTTGGAATATAGAAAGATGAAAATCTTTCAGAAATACTGAGTTAAAGATGAATCTTTAGGATAAGATCTTGAGGTGAGGTGAGGTGAAGTCGCTCAGTCGTGTCTGACTCTTTGCGACCCCGTGGACCGTAACCTACTAGGCTTCTCCGTCCATGGGATTCTCCAGGCAAGAATACTGGAGTGGGTTGCCATTTCCTTCTCCAGGATAAGATCTTATTTGAGGGCAAAGAGAGCTGCTTTCTCTGTCAAAGAGATCTGTTGTTTTATTCATAGGAAAAATGAACTGACATGAAATTACATTTAATTATTATAGATGTTTTCCAAAACTCTGTCCCTGAGTTTCTGCTCCAGCTTATTTTCAGTTGTCATCAGAAGTGTTAATTGGGTATTATAATACACACACACACACACATACTCCCCACACGTTACATGTGTGCACACCTCTACCGTTTATAAGCTTTTCCTGCTCAAACCAGTTATCTATAGCATGGAGGAATTACTTTACAATTCCTTCAAGTGAAGCTATCCCTAAATACTCAGTTCAAAAACCCTAGCTCTATTTAATAGCTATCTCAGAATACAGTCCTTTTCACAAATAAGTCTTTCTGCTAATACTCACTGCTACTTCCTTAGTGTAAGTGAAAGTCGCTCGGTTGTGTCTGACTCTTTGCAACCCCATGGACTGTATGTAGCCCCTCAGGCTCATCTGTCCATGGAATTCTCCAGGCAAGAATACTGGAGGAGGTTGCCATGCCCTTCTCCAGGAGATCTTCCCAACCCAGGGTTTGAACCCAGGTCTCTCGCACTGCAGGCAGATTCTTTACTGACTGAGCCACCAGGGAAGCATTTAACACTCTAAATCTTGTTTGTCAAAAAGATTGATTTTATCATAGGAAAAAGCATAATAAAGGCTTAGCTTTGGGACAGAGGCTAGAGAGGGGTAAAGATCCAAATCTATATCTGATTCCTAGAAAATCAGGCTGAGAGATGGGATTAGTCATTTGGAAACACTGCACATGAAAACAAGAAGACCAAAAATTACTTCAGTCCTTGCCTCCAGCAGAATGAATGTAGAGTTGTCCTGAAGCCAGTCCCTCACCCATCTAACTTCTGTGTTGAGAGGGCTTGTTGATTTCACTTTGGTCAAGTCTCTGGGAAGTCCATAAAAACATCTACATAGTGCTGGGGAATTAAAGTATGAAAGGAAGGGTACATTTCCAGGCCACTGTCAGGTGTGAGGACCCCTGACTGGATTCCTGTTTTACCTCCTCCTCAGTGCCTACCTCTTCGAACTGGGATACCACCTAGACTTTGTAGAATCTGCTCTTAATCCATTTAGATTATTCTCTCCTGGGTCATTGAGGTTGGCACATTATGATTGTTTCCATCACTTGCTATTTTGAGCTTGAAATCAAGACATAAGTGGAAGATCTGTCGGACATTATTTTATTTGTGTCTTATTTCCATAAGACATAGGGTACATACTCTTGCTAATGACATTCTGTATGACTTTAAACCATGTGGGTTATTTAGAAGGATCTCTTGGAGTGAAATAATGCATATGTATAAAGAATCACTTCTTTTGCCACGTTATTGAAGAACTCAGTTGTAAAAAATAGTATGGCATTTCCATAATAGAAGAAAATGCGGATGGCAGTTGAAATAATTTTGGTAAGAGTGAAACCATTAGTAGATGTCTCCTCCCATAAGTTCTGTTGATGCTGATACAGAAATTAGACAGCTGAGATATGGCCCATTCTACAGCCTAATTCAACAGAAGAGTCAATATAACTTGAATGAGCACTACTATTTTGGGAAAAATCCATTTCTAGTCTTCTGGGTTTAATAAGTGGTTATCATAAGTATAGATTTAAAATGACATTTCCAAAATTGTTGTAGATTAGAACTCCAACTAGTAAAAATGTTTATGTTATGATTAGCTCCACATATTTAATAGGTAGGGTTCTGGACTCGAGTTTAAAATCCCTGCTGGGCCAAGAAAATTCTATATAAGTGACCTAAACAGAGTAACTTCCACTGAATTCCAGTTACTTTCCTCTCCCTACCTTTGTCTTTCCCCAGGCTCTGGCATGCTTTCAATGGTCATTACTGTGGATATTTTGGACAGCGTAGGACCTTTGAACTGTCACAGACAAGTGATTTTATTTTGCCTTGTGATGTTACTGAATATCCCATAGAAATAAAAGAAGAAAGCAAATTCACAGAGAAGAAGCTAACATATGAATATCCTCTGGTATTTGACCGGCAAAGGTAAGAGCATTTGGTATTCTTTAGGTGAGCAGATGAAATTAAACTATATGATACTGTCACACTGTGCTGAACATGGAGAATTCAAAGATGAAAAGCCCAGAACTTTTCAGTAATTTTTCAACTGAGGGAAAGAGAGAAATAAGTAAACAAAAGCTATAATTTGGTATAATAGTACCTCTAGGAACATGAGTTCTTAAAATAATCACAGAAAGGCAGGCAGGATTTAATTGAACAAAGATCAAGGAGGCAACTGCCTAAGCATACGCACTACATAGTGAAAGACCATGTTATAGTCTTCAAAGGCTTAGAGTCCAGGGAGCAAGTAGTGAGGATATAATATCTTGCATAATATAAAGCAAGAAAAGCCTATAGGGGCCAAAGCATAATAAGACTTTTAAGGCCCAACATAAGGATTTTTAACTACAGAAATCACTATGATACAATACATAAGGAGAAGAGGAGGTCTGAAGACAAAGATGGTGAATTAGGTTTTGGACAGGTTTAAGTCTGAGATGTTTGTGGGCCTTCCAAGTGGAGATATTTACTGAGCAGACAGGTCTGTCTGGAGCTCCCCAAAGAGGTCAGACCTATAGGTAAGAGTTTTGGTGTCATCAGCATAGTAGTGTCTTCATTCTGGATAAGTCACTCAGGTCCTGTATACAGAGTGAGCAGAAACAGAAAACCGAGGAAGAAATCAAGAAATGGCCTGCAAAGAGCAGACCAAAGAAGAGAAACCCGTGAAAAGCATTAAGAAGGAATAGCCAACAGGTTGAAAGGAAAGCCAGAAACTAATGGTGCGATGGAAATCAAGGGACGAGAGAGGAAGAAAAGTGAGAGGACGTATTTGTAGAATGTGGCGCTGAAATCACATAGGACAACAGAGAAGCAAACAGTGGACCCAGCATGTCTGTCAGCTGAAAGCTCACCAATGATTCTAAGTTTCAAAGAGTGATGGGTAAAAATTGCATCGTCGTGGCTGAGAAATAAATGGGAGCTGTGAGGTGATGACAGCATAGGTTACTTTGCTAGGAAGTCAAATAGCTGTAGGACTGAAGAAGAGTTTGTTTCATGAGTTTGCTTGTTTGTGAGGGAGACTTGAGCATGCTTATAGGCATAGGGGATGGAGAACAGTCCCCAGTAAAGAACAAAATACTGGTGAAAAGTTGTTTTATGCTTTTGCAAAGCTCATTCCTGGTTTTGACTGTGGCTGAATATTTGTCATAATAGAAGTGATTAGTGCTCATCTGAGCTTTCAACATCAGCAAAGCCCAGCCCTAAATGGTAGATGTCTAAATGTCTAGCCCTCACAGGACTAGAATACCTAGACTGGTAATATCCAGCAGATCACTCCAGTATTCTTGGCCTTTGCTGGTAGCTCAGCTGATAAAGAATCTGCCTGCAATGCAGGAGACCTGGGTTCAACCCCCTGGTTGGAAACATCCCCTGGAGAAGGGAATGGCTACCCACTCTAGTATTCTGGACTGGAGAATTCCTAGACTATCCATGGGGTCAGAAAGAGTCAGACACAACTGAGCGACTTTCACTCATTCACTCACTCACTTAGAACTCAAATAACTGACATGAGTCCAAAGTGGAAAGAATCAGAGAAGACTGTCTAAGAGATTTTAGGGAAATCCTGAGTAAGTCAAGGCTGGGAAGACACAACGCCACCATCTAGTCCAAAAGTCAGTAGAATAGTTGTAAACAGGAATTGAAGCTAAGAGTCATAAGCCACACAGAAGTTGGTTCAAAACAGAAACAGTTGGGGAACAATTAATGAGGATTCCAAATGATGGCCAAACCACACTGAAGTGTTCGAGGCTTGTCTTAGCTGGGCAGTAAGGCGCACTGGGGAAAAATCTGGCTAAAATGTAAGAAATATGATAGCAAAGCCAAGATTCATCAGGATATGGCAAAGTTCACCAGGCAAAGTTGATGAGTCTCCTTGGGTAATTGCTGAGTCTTGAGAATCCATGTATCTTAGTACCTAAAACACTATATTCTGATTTGTTAATATGCATCTTATTTACCATTCTCTTGAGTCCCTTGAAGACTAGGAGCATGTTTTATGTATCTTTATATATCCAATTCTTAGTTCAGTGCTTAGCACATAGTAGGCACTCAAAAGATACTGTGGAACAAATAAAGAATGATTAATGGAGAACTTTACAAGCAGAGGCAACAGATATAAATGATAGATACAAAGTATGAAACAGGATGATATATTTGGGATACGTTAAAGTAGGATATATGTTTACGTTTAGAAGACATACATTTACATTTTTAATACTTAGTTATGACTTTTAAAATACATACATAAGTAAGTTTTAACTATAGTGGAAGTCTGACCTGAGTCACAAAAAATCAAACATTAGTTTTATACCAGAGATTTCTGTTTTTGTTTTTTTTTTCCCCCCCNGAAGTCTGACCTGAGTCACAAAAAATCAAACATTAGTTTTATACCAGAGATTTCTGTTTTTGTTTTTTTTTTTCCCCCCCATGGCTATTAATGAAGTTAACTTCATAGAATGTTGAGGTTTAGTAGAAATCTTGGTGATTTCTTTGGAGAGAACTCTGGGAAGTGAAATAGGAGTTAAGTGCAAAGGTCACATCATTAGGACTGGTGCCATGGGAGCCAGAGAATTTGGAGGCTCAGACAAAGGGCATGATGGATACTTGTTGAGTAGGCATAGGTATGTCCTTAACCATGTTTTTAATATGTGTGTGTATCTTTATATGCAGATGGCAAAAAATGAGCTCGATGTCTTTGCTCTTCAAACATACACCTCCTAAGGCCTTTGAAGTGGAACATGATTTTAAGTTTTTCAAGTCTCTTTCTTCTCCTAAGGTAGCTTTAAAAAAACAACAACAAAAAAATCACTTTGCTTTTGTTTTTCTGAATTTAATATGTCCAGTGTATTAGTTTCCTATTGCTGCTGCTACATGTCAATAGAAACTTGGTGGTTTAAACCATACAAGTTAGTTATTTCACAGTTCTGTAGAAGTCTGACTTGTGTCTCACTGGTGTCGCCAGAGTTGTGCCTCCTTCCGGAGCCTCTAGGCAGTATCTCATATTCCCTAGTTTGTGGTTCTCTTCCTTCACCTTCAAAGCCAGAAAATCCTATTCTTCTGTGATCTCGTCTCTCTGAACAGTTGGAAATGTTCTCTGCTTTTAAAAATTCCTGTGGCTAGACTGGGCTCACTTGGATGATCCGTCTCAAGTTTCTTAACATTAGCCACATCTGCAAAGTCCCTTTTGCCAAATGAAGCAATATATTCACCGATTTGGGGTGGGAGGAATAGTGTGTGAATATCATTGGTTGCCATTATTCTGCCTATCACAGATAGAAAAACTTTTTCACGCAGAATAGAGAGAATTGTACATTGCGATTTATTCTATTTCAATTTCTAAAACTTCTAAAAAATGAATATAGCCCATGAGCCTTTAGGCTAAGGTCTAAATGCTTTCAAGTTGTGGTGCTGGAGAAGACTCTTGAGAGTCCCTTGGACTGCAAGGAGGTCAAACCAGTTAATCCTAAAGGAAATCAACCCTGAATATTCATTGGAAGGACTGATGCTAAAGCCATCTGATGCAGAGTCAACTCAGTGGAAAAGACCTGATGCTGGGAAAGACTGAAGGCAAAAGGAGAAGAGGGTGTCAGAAGATGAGCTGGTTAGATAGCATCACCAACTTGATGGACATGAATTTGAGCAAACTCTGGGAGATGGTAAAGGACAGGGTAGCCTGGCATGCTGCAGTCAATGTGGTCACAAAGTATAGGACACAACTTAGCGACTGAACATCATCACCACCAACAAATGGCATTAATTAATTAAAATGGATTTCTTCAAGATCTTGCACAATACAAACCAAATTTACCTCTGATTAAAAGTTATCTCCCATTTCTAACCTATAGTTGTCTGACCCTCTATGCTGCTGCTGTTTAGTCACTTCAGTCATGTCTGACTCTGTGCGACCCCATAGACGGCAGCCCACCAGGCTCCCCCATCCCTGGGATTCTCCAGGCAAGAACACTGGAGTGGGTTGCCATTTCCTTCTCCAATGCATGAAGGTGAAAAGAGAAAGTGAAGTCGCTCAGTCGTGTCCAACTCTTAGCGATCCCATGGACTGCAGCCTACCAGGCTCCTCTGTCCATGGGATTTTCCAGGCAAGAGTACTGGAATAGGGTGCCATTGCCTTCTCCGTCTCCAATCTGACCCTCTATAAATCAGACTAATTGTTTTGTCCTGAACACTTCTCTCAGTCTCCTGTCCCTACAGTCCACCTGGGCTACCCCTGCCATATTCATCATCTCTCTCTGTCAAAGTCCATCCTACTTTGCCATTGACAAAGTATTAGTATCCAGTATAGGAAAAAGTCAATAATCAGAAAAGATGGTCAGTTTAAAAAATGGTCAAATACTTGGATACCTCACAAAAGAAAAAAAACAACAATAAGTAACTGAAAAGATGCTCAGCCTCATTAGTGATCATGGAAACACACATCAATATTATAAGGTAGCATTTTATACCCACCAGATCGGCAAATATCAAAAAGTCTGACAATCAGTGGGCATTTAGAACAATCAGAACACTAATCTGCTGGTGGAAGTAGTATAAATTGCTAGAATCACTTTGGAAAATTATGGCATTATCTAGTAAATTGAAAACAGGCATACTCTACTAAGTATTAACAGAAATTCCTAAACATGTGTTTAGGAGGCAGGAACAAGATAGCTCCTAGCAGTACTATTTGTAACAGCAAAAATCTGAAAGCAGCCTAAATGCTCATCAATAGCATAACTGGTAACTAAATTATGGCCTATTTATAAATTAAAATACTATGGAGCAGTAAAAATAAATGAACTGGAATAACACTTCCTTACACGGATGGATGTTTGAAACATACTACTGAATAAGACAAGTTGTGCATAAGAATATATACATAGTCATTTCATTTTGAAAAAAATAGAGGAAAGGCAAAAGTAAATAAAATACTGTTTTGGCAAAAAGTTATATAACAGGTAAAATTATATAAACAAAAGCAAGAGAGTTAAGAACACAACATTCAGATGGTCATTATGTTTGAGAGAAGATGAAGAGGACTGGGCACGGGACACTGACAACCTCAAGTTGAGGACATTGTTCCAGTTTGTAAAACAGAATATGTCATTTTTCACAGCATCAACTTCATGTTCTATAAGTATTTAACACTTTCCAAATGAAACCATTTAATAAGCCCTAGCTTTCTGTCCAAAGGGAACTCGGATAGCTTCGCCCAGAAGACAGGGTGACAGGCAAGAAAGAGACTGGCTGTGGAATGTAACAGACTTCAGTTTAATCTTAGGTGTTATTTTATCTAATAACTAATAATATAATCTCTCAAAGAGTTTTTTTGAGGATTAAATGAGAAAATATATACAAGGTACATTGTAGGCATTCAATAAATGTGAACTCCACTTTCCCCAAAGGACCCAACCTCTCCCTGCTTTGTGTCTCATAACAGGTTCACTTACCATGTTTTACACTGAAGTAGAACTATTGGTATACTGACTCTTACTTCTCCCCTCCACCAATAAATCATAAGCTCTTTCAAAGATACATGTACAGCATGTAACAAATGGTTGATTTTGTTGAACAGCACAAACTAAAAATAAAGATTGATAATTCACTTTTAATACTCTTTTCCAACTTGAAGTGGTTACTGTTAAAGTAATTTAACTGAAATGTTAAATAAATTTGGGGAAATCTTTATAAAGGTTTTAAAGCTCTTGAAACAACTGAATGTACTCAATATTATAAGGCTTGGCCTCTTACCACATCTTTATCTTCTCAGTTCGTTGGTAAAATAACAAAGGTTTAATGCTTGATATAAAAATACATTTCACATAGGAATCTGATTTCTACTAGCAATTTTATTTTTCCCATTCCTTTTCATTCACAATTATATAACATTTGTTCATTTCTTTTCATTTCTTTTTGACATATTGTTATTAGTAATAATAATACAATAGATTTAAATCTTATATTTGAGTAGCACCTTACTATATACATTTTGTCCTCATAGGTCGTCAACAGGGAAAGAATTTGCTTAAGATCATGCAACTAATAAGTGGAAGAGTCAGAATCTGATTCCAGGAATTTTGCCACTGATATAATGTGCCCTTTTCATTAAACAATCACTCCTCTCTTTGCAGATTCGAAAAAATGCCTTGGAAGGTTTCATGACTGAAAACAGAGAGGCAGGGATTGTTTTTGGTTCTCTGCCCATATATAGGGTGAGTTGGAGGTATCTAGGACTAGAGTGATTCCAGAACAATTAGGGAATCTGGCATCTCATTCCTGACCCTGAACAAGCAATCACATGAACCAAGCAGAAAGATGATTCCATAAACACGCTGCATCCAAAACCAGAGAAATCTTTAGTTTTGTGTGTCAGTGTCTTTGATCATTTTCTGTCGTTCCACATTGAACAATACTACAGAAAAGTATTTCAAACTTTACCCTGGGTCTTCATCACCTATAGGATAAAATTAAATGCCTTTAGTGTGGCATTCTCATGATCTGACCTCAATCTGAACTGTATAACCCCATTTTCCACCATATTCTCCCATGTACCCTACACTGCAGTGTGCTAACTTACCTTTCCTTAAGCATCACTGCGCTTCCCTCTGCTGTGACTTTGCCTGTACTGCTCCTCTGCCAGCAACTCATCCACCCCTTGTTTCCCTCCAAATCCCTACTTCTCCTTCAAGTCTCCAACCCAGATCACCTCTGTTGTTTAATTAACCAAGAATAACAAACCAAAGACAAAACATTGCACCCTAATTTTAACATATAATATTGTTTTTATAAAATGTTACTTCTCTTTCCCAAGACTATGTTGATAACCTCCTACAGGTATTAAACAGTTAAGCTATAGATGCTGCCAAGGGGAAAGCATCAGAATTAATAGTGGACTCCTGGGATGGTGGGTATGTTTTAAAGCAGTTGGACCTTCTCACTCCCTATCCCCCGCCCCTGAATCCATATTACAGAATTTATCACCTTAAGTATGCCTTATTCTTTATTTATGGCTCCTAGGTACCAAGCCCCACTAGTCTAAGATTCCTTCCACTAATTGGTTCAGAAGCACAAAAGGAATCTTCAGATGGCATTCATGGAAAGAAGAAGGGAGGCCATGTTCAACATGAAAAAGTGAGTTAGTTCTTAGAATTCCACAGTATATACCATTTTGGTTTGGATTGTTTCTTATTTCTGGGCCTAAAATTATCTCAGGTCTGACTCTGTCTACAAATATTCCAGGATGCATATGTTTTATCTCAGTGAGAAGGAAAACATAAATTTCCAGGACAGACAGAAAAATCAAGCAGGATCTCCGAGCCTGAGCAAATTAACATCCTAGAGTTAATTTCAAACTTAGGTTCACTGACTAATTTTAAAAGCCAGGTAGTATGGCATGACATATCTGATGGCTGTGTAGCCATCCTTACTTCCTAACATTATCGTACCTGAAGGATGGAGCCAAGATAACAGCAAGTTTCTGGCTCACCAGCCAAGTCAAAGAGAATGTTTTCCATGTATTAGTAGGAAAACTAACAGAAAACTTTATAGCTAACATGGTATTTTTATAAACGATTCTTTGATTTTAACAAAGATCACAAAGAAAATATTATACACTCATTTTGGAGCTGGGAAAAAAATGGAACCAAAAGGGTGATTAAAATGACTTACCAAAGATCATATAAAATTAAGTCATAACCTGAAGTCAACTTTTTACTCCAAATATCATGCTCAATCTCTTAAACTAAACAGCCTAAAAAACTAAAACCTTAAAACTGCTCTATTAGTTCTAGGAAGTTTGTATGAGCCTAATTTAAACTATGGGAATGTATTAGTTATTCAAATTGATCAAATATTAAGAGGAAGATCTAACAAATAGTAATATTTATTTTAATTTTAATTTTTTGACCACAACACACAGCATGTAGGATTTCTTAGTTATCCAATCAGGGATCAAACCCATGCCCTCTGTAACGGAAGCACAGAGATCTAACAACTGGATCACCAAGGAATTCTATTTTCATTTTTTAATTTATGGTTTATATTGGAAGTATAGCTGATTTATCAATACAATGTTATATTAGGTTTAGGTGTACAACAAAGTGATTAGGTTACATATATACACACTTCTAGTCTTTTTCAGATTCTTTTCCCATATAGATTATTCCAGCATATTACCTAGTCTCCTCTGTGCTATACAGTAGGTCCTTGTTGATTATTTTCTATATAGTAGTATGTATATGTAAATCCCAGGGCTTCCTAGGTGGCACTAGTGGCAAAGGATCGTTTGCCAGTGCAGGAGGCACAAGAGACATGGGTTTGATTCCTGTGTCAGGAAGATCCCCTGGAGAAGGAAATGGCAACCCACTCCAATATTCTTGTCTGGCAAATTCCATAGACAGAAGAACTTGGTGGGCTACTGTCCATGAGTCACAAACAGTCGGACATGACTAAGCACACAACATATGTTAATCCCAACCTCTTGTTAAATCTCTCCCCTCAACCTTTCCCATTTGGTAACCATAAGTTTCTTTTCTAAGTCAAGTGAATCTGTTTCTGTTTTGTAAATAAGTTCATTTGTATAATTTTTTAGATTTCACATATAAATAATATCGTATCTGTCTTTCTCTGCCTAAACTACTTCACTGTGACAATCTCTAGATCCATCCATGATGCAATAAGTGGCATCATTTTGCTCTTTTTTATGGTTGTTCCATTGTATATATGTACCATATCTTCTTTATCTATTCCTTTGTCAATGGACATTTAAGTTGCTTCCATGTCATGGCTATTACAAACAGTGCTGCAGTAAACACTGGGGTTCATGTATAATTTTCGTCCATGTTTTTCTCTGGATATATTCCCTGGAGTGGGATTGCTGGATGATATGGTAGTTCTATTTTTAGTTTTTAAGGAACTTTTACACTGTTCTCCATTATGGCAGTATCAATTTACATTCAAACCAATAGTGTAGGAGGGTCCCCATCTCTACACTCTCTCCAGTACTTACTGCTTGTAGACTTTTTGATAATGGCCATTCTGACTGGTGTGAGCTGGTGTCTTGCTGTAATTTGTGATGTTGAGAAACTTTCATGTGCCTCTTGGTTATCTGTCTGTATTCTTTGGAGAAATGTCTATTTAGGTCTTCTGCCTATTTTTTAATTGGTTGGTTTTTTTGGTTTTTTTTTGATACTGATAAATACAAACAGCAGGAGCTGTTTGTAAATCTTGGAGATTAATCTCTTGTCAATTACATTGTTTGTAAATATTTCCTCCCATTCTGTGGTTCATTTTATTGTTTTATTTATAGTTTCCTCTGGTGTGCAAAAGTTTTTAAGTCCCATTTGCTTACTTTTGTTTTTATTTCCACTGCTCTAGGAGATAGATTGAAAAAGATATTGCTGTGATTTAGGTCAAAGTCTATTTTATCTAAAATATAAAACTCTTTTATAGTTTTATAGTATCTGGATTTACATTCAGGCCTTTAATCCATTTTGATTTTATTTTTCACTAGGACTTCCAAAACTACACTGAATAAAAGTGGCAAGAGTAGGCAAATTTCTCTTGTTCCTGATCATAGAGGAAATGGTTTCACCTCTTCACCATTGAGTATGATGTTAGCTGTGGGTTTGTCATATATGGTCTTTATTATATTAATGTAGGTTCCCTGTATGCCCGCTTTCTAGAGCATTTTTAATCATAACTGAGTGTCGAATTTTGCCAAAACCTTTTTCTGGATCTATTAAGATGATCATATAGTTTTTATTCTTCAACTTGTTGACATGGTGTATCACATTGATTGATTTGTGGATACCAAACAATCCTTGCATCTCGGGAATGAATCCACTCTGTGATGTATGGTTCTATTAATGTACTGTTGGATTTTGTTTGTTAGTATTTTGTTGAGGATTTTTGCATCTATATTCATCAATGATGCTAGCCTCTAATTTTCCTTCCGTGTGGTAACTTGGTCTGGTTTTGGTATCAGGGTGATGTTGGTCTCATTGACTGAGTTTGGGAGTGTTCTATCCTCTGTGATTTGTTTTTTAAAAAATAGTTTCAAAAGGATAGGTGTTAACTCTTCTCTAAATGTTTGATAGAATTTGCCTGTAAAGTCATCTGGTCCTGGACTTTTCTTGGGAGTTTTAAAATCACAGTTGCAATTTTAGTACTTCTGATTGGTCTGTTCATATTTTCTGTTTCTTCCTGGATCAGTCTAGGGAGGTTATACCTTTCTAAGAATTTGTCCATTTCTTCTAGTTTGTCTATTTCATTGGCATAAATTTCTGGCAGTAGTCTCTTATCACCCTTTACATTTCTGTGTTGTTTCTTGTCTCCTTTTTCATTTCTAATTTTATTGATTTGAGCCTCTTTCTCTTTTGTTTTTTGACTTGTAAGAGAAGTAAGCCTTTACTTTCTCATTTTCTTGATGAGTCTGGCTAAAGCTTTATCAATTTTATTTATCTTTTCAAAGTACCAGACTTTAGCTTCATTGATCTTTTCTATTGTTTTCTTCATCTCTATTTCATTTATTTCTGCTCTGATCTTTATGCTTTCCTTCTACTAACTTTGGGTTTGATTGTTCTTCTTTAGTTGCTTTAGGTGTAAGGTTAGGTTGTTTAACATTTTTCTTGTTTCCTGAGGTATGCTTTTATTGCTCTAAATGTCCCTCTTAGAATTGCTATTGCTATATCCCATTGGTTTTGGATCATCATGTTTTCCTTTGTCTCCAAGTATATTTTAGATTCCTCTTTGATTTCTTCAGTGATCCACTGGTTGTTTGGTTGCAAATCAGCTAGCCTCCATGGGTTTTATTGTCTTTTTTTTTCTTATAGTTGATCTATCCGGGAGAAAATTCTATGTGCACCTGAATATGTATTCTGCTGCTTTTGGATGGAATGCTCTATAAATATTGATTGAGTCAATCTGGTCTAATGTGTCATTTAAGGGCTATGTTTCCTTACTGATTTTGTTTCTGGATGATCCATCGATGGATGAAGTTGGTGTTAAAGTCCTCCACTATTATGTGTTACTGCTGATTTCTCCTTTTATGGCTGTTAGCCTTGCCTCATATATCGAGGTGCTCCAATATATATGGGAGCACATATATTTACAATTGTTATGTGTTCTTCCTGGATTGATCCCTTGATCACTATGTAGTGTCCCTCTTTGTCACTTTCAAAACTCTTTATTTTAAAAGTCTATTTTACCTAATACAAGTATTAATCTAGCTTCTAGAGAGTGTTACTTATACCTGTTTCCATCCCCTTACTTTCAGGATGTATGTGTCCCTAGATCTAGTGTGGCTCTCTCATAGGATGCATATTTATGGGTCATTTTCATATCCATCCAGCCAGTCTAAGTCTTTCAGTTGGAGCATTTAATCATTTTATGTAAGGTAATTATCAAAATGTATGTTCTTATTGCCATTCTATTCAGTTTTGAATTTGTTTTCATCTTTTTTTCTTCCCTTCCTCTTTTGTTCTCTTCTCTAGTGGTCTGATGGCTATGTTTAGTGTTGTTATGGTATTGTTTTTCTATTTTGTGTGTATATATCTATTGTACATTTTTGATTTACGGTTACCACAAAGTTTTGATATAGCAGTCCATATACAAACAAGATTAAGTTACTGTTCTCTTAAATTTCAAATGCATTTCCAATATTCTGCATTTGTACTTGCCTATTATCACCATTGGTGTTATTTTTTTTTTCATTTTCATTTATTTTATTTTGGATGTGCAACATGTGGAAAACTAAGTTCCCTAACCAGGGACTGAACCTGCACCTCCTGCTTTGGAAGTGTGAATTTTAACCACCAGACTGCCAGGGAAGTCCCACAATTGCCAATTTTGGACATCATGTTTGTAGTGGATGATTTCCTACCTTTACTGGTGAGCTTTTTCCATTTGCAATTTTCTTCTTTCTAGTTGTGGTCTTCTTCTCCACTGAGAGAAGTTCCTTTAGCATTTGTTTAAAGCTAGTTTGGTTTGGTGGTGCTGAATTCTCTTAGTTTTTGCTTGTCTATAAACCTTTTCTCTTTTAAATCTGAACAAGAGCCTTGCTACACATAAGTATTCTTGGTTGTCAGTTTTTCCCTTTCACCACTTTAAATATATCATGTCACTGTTCTTACAGCACACTTATCCATTTTTCTGCCTCCTTTATTCTGCTATTGATTCCTTCTGATATATTTTATATCACAGTTACTGTATTGTTCAATTTTGTTATTCTTTATATTTTCTAGCTCTTTAGTAAACATTTCTTGCATCTTTTTCATCTGTGCTTCCATTCTTTTTCAAAATATAGAATGGTTTTTACTATCATCACATTTAATTCTTTTTTGGGTATACTGCCTATCTCCATTTCACTTAAGCTTCTGAAGTCTTATCTTGTTCCTTCATCTGGAACATATTCCTCTGTTATCTCATTTTGTCTTTCTTTTTACTGTCTCCATTCTGCAGGCTGCAGGAATGTAACTCCTCTTGCTTCTGGTGTTTGCTCCTGGTAGCTGAGTTTGGCCTAAGAGGTTTGTGCAGGGTTCCTGGTGGAAGGAACTGGTACCTATCCTCTGGCCAGTGGAACTAAGTTTTGTCCCTCTGGTGAGCCAGGTTGTATTGCAAATGAACCCCTCCTATCATCTCCTTGTCATTTTGGTTGGTTCCAGTCTTTTTTGTTAATGATTTTTCAGCAGTTAGTTGTGGTTTTGATGTTTTCATGAGAAGAGGTAAGCGCAAGTCCTTCTACTGTACCATCTTGTCTCCTCTCTGACAGATTCAGACACTTAACCTAGACTTTTGAAATCAAATGAGTTTAACTTTTTATATGCATGTCTTCCAAAACTATCTAATTGAAAACTTTCTCCTTTGTGGGATCATCACTTGACTTTATTTTTTTTGTAACTCAGTGAACTCTGATGATATTAACATAGAATATCTATACCTTACAAAAACCCAGGAAGCTTCTTTATGTTTTCTTTTATTTTAACAAATCCCAAGAATGGATAACTGCAGAGTTAAGTAGTTTTAAAGCCTTTGCTCTTCTTCCATGCCCTGCTGCAGCCCCACCTCCTGTATTTTTTTAAACACATTTTTACCCTGGAGGCACACAGGAGAGTTAAACTACTATTTATTTAACTATCCTCTTTTAGGATATTATTTAACTATCCTCTTTTAGGAGGATTAAAATCTCTACAACAGATAGTGGCAAAACTTGACTCTGAAAAATTGTGTTCATGATCTGTCCTTTATTTCTCAGGTACAACGAAGGAGAAGTCTGAAAAGAAATTTGGTCCCGCAAGTAAACCTGGCTTCTTCTTTCTTCCCAGCCATCCCCAAGTGAAAAGAGAAAAATCAGAAGTGGCTGCTGTTATCTGAGCTATATGTCAAAGGGCAAGGACTCAGTTATACTCCAGCCTTTATTTCAGGATGAAAGTGAGGGTCTATCAATCAGATATTGTTAGCCATCTCTGTATCCTCACGCCATCCTGTCTATGGGGAAGATTACTCGGGGTGTTCAGATGACCTTATCTCTGAATATCAAGCAAGCAGCCAGTTTGCCAACATTTTTCCTTTATGGAAATCACTTACTGAATAGGCGATATTTCTCATTCACTGTCAGGAAAATGACACATAAAGAAAAAAAGAAAATAAATAGCATAAAGTAGATTTAAAATAATACAGTTATCAATGACTAGTTTTCCACCTCTCCCATCGTTCACCATAATTTATAACCTGAATGCTTGTAGCAGGAGGCAAATTACTTATGTGTCATGCTATGTGCAATCAAAGAGAATTATTATTTAAAAAAAAAGTATCAGTCAGGCCTCTAGCATTTGTCTTATTTATTTACAGAAATGTCATATGGAAGAAAATGTCCTGAGTTTCTTAAAGTTAGAAGTTATTTGCAGTTAGTCTATATTGACTCCAGATGTTAGAATTTCAATGGTTATCTGATGTTGCCAGGGTCCATCTTTTACTGATACCTATATTAACTGACAGAGAAGGCAATGGCACCCCACTCTGGCACCCCACTCCAGTACTCTTGCCTGGAAAACCCCATGGACGGAGGAGCTTGGTAGGCTGCAGTCCATGGGGTTGCTAAGAGTCAGACACGACTGAGCGACTTCACTCTCACTTTTCACTTTCATGCATTGGAGAAGGAAATGGCAACCCACTCCAGTGTTCTTGCCTGGAGAATCCCAGGGATGGGGGAGCCTGGTGGGCTGCCGTCTATGGGGTTGCACAGAGTTGGACACGACTGAAGCGACTTAGCTGCAGCAGCATATTAACTGATTCTGGTATTTTGATCAAATGATTAATTGCCATTGGATACTCATGTAAAAAATAAAAGCATCTACATTTGATGAATAATAAATGAGATTTTAAATAAGTCAAATGAAGAAGGTATCAAGAATTAAAGCCTGAAGACTGGCTGAACCAGGTCTCTTTGGGGAAATATTTAGGGTTATAAGTAATAAAAGCATTCCGCTGTCAAGTATTAGTCTATTTTCCACAAAGCACAAGGCCACATGGGAAGACAAACCTATGGTCCCTGAGCATCTGATACTGCCTTTACATTCTAGGAAGGGTTTTATGGTTCTGAAAATCATAACAACTTTGGAAAACTAAACTAAGAAAAACCTTTTTATTATGTATAGGCATGTGCTAGCCATAGTAAGCCTAATTAACTTAACACCCATCCTCATAGATAGTTACAATTTTTTTGTGTGTTAAAAAAGTCTAAGAGGACTTTCATGCTTCCCTGGTAGTGGGCAAACTAGCTTCCCTGGTAGCTCAGACGGTAAAGCATCTGCCTACAATGTGGGTTCAACCTAGGGATCGAACCCGGGTTGGGAAGATCCCCTGGAGAAGGAAATGGCAACCCACTCCAGTATTTTTGCCTGGAAAATCCCATGGACTGGGGATCCTGGTAGGCTACAGTCCATGGGGTCACAAAAAGTCTGACAAGACTGAGCGACTTCACTTCACTTCACTTCGGGCTTCCCTGGTAGCTCAGAGGTTAAAGCATCTGCCTCCAATGCAGGAGACCTGGGTTCAATCCTGGGTTGGGAAGACCCCCTGGAGAAGGAAATGGCAACCCACTCCAGTATTCTTGCCTGGAGAATCCCCTGGACGGAGGAGCCTGGTAGGCTATAGTCCACGGGGTCGCAAAGAGTCAGACACCACTGAGCGACTTCACCTTCACCTTCGCTTCGCTTCAAGAGGACTTTGGTGATCTGCTCTCTGTGACCACACAGGGGAACAGCTAGAGTGCAGGTACCTAAGGGTTGCTGAGGAATTTTTTCTAAACGATCTACTTTCAGGAACTTTTAGATATACAGCACAGGATCATTAACCACAATTACAGTGCTATACGTTACATCCTCGTGACATTTATTTTATAACTGGATGTCTACCTTTTAACTTCCTTCATCCATTTTGCCCCCAGAAGACCCCTTTTAAAAAAAATTCTAAAAGTAAAGATGAAAATTCAAAGGACCTCACGAAAATGATTTCATTCCTGTCTTTAATCTCAGTTGTAAAAGAAAGTCATTTCATCCCCACAGATTTCCTAGAATAAAACAATATTGAATACGCTGCCACGCACTAAATCCCTTTAATGTGGCATCCAGGGCTCTAAATTAGCATCCCTCTTTTTTGACTGATGGATTCTCTCTGGCCTCTTTACACAGAAACATATAATTTCTTGACCCTCTTATGACTAAAAAAATATTCTGGAATTTTTGCACATTATGTAATAAATGATTATATTTTAGTTAGCACACTGTTAAGAATGGCAGTATAATAATAATATTTAATGATATACAAAATATGTAGAAAAATTTTGTCTTTTTAATTTCCTTACTGATTTAAAATGCAGTATTTACATTACAATTCAGACATATGGGGAGAAAAAGGGTTTTAAGACAAGGAGTTTACCCTGGTATGTAGATAAACACAAATCACAGAAACCAATCACAAAAGTCTTATAAGAAAGAAGGCAAGAAGGTCAAGGGCTACTCTCATGACTCAGATGGTAAGGAATCTGCCTGCAATGCAAGAGCCCTGGGTTCAGTCCCTGGGCTGGGAAGATCCCCTGGAGAAGGGAATGGCAACCCACTCCAGTGTTCTTGCCTGGAGAATCCCATGAACAGAAGAGCCTGGTGGGATACATGGGGTCACAGATTTGGACATGACTGAGCAACTTTCACTTTTTACTTTCAAGAGGGTCAATGTTGATAAAAAGAGATTTGACAAGAGAAGCAGACTTTGGTGTAATATGCTTTGAAGATGGAAGGAGGTGCCACATGTCAAAGAATGTAGGCTGCTGCTGAAACTAGAAAAGGCAACAAAACAGATTTCCCCTGGAGCCGTAGCCCTATTAGATTCATTTCAAAATATGGTCTCCAGAACTGTAAGATAACAAATGTGTATTATTTTAAACCACTGAGATTGTCATACTTTGTTACAGCAACAGAAAAAAAAAAACAAACAAAAAACAAAGAGAGAAGGGGCTATAGTTAATTTCAATTTCAATCTCCTAGGCAAGGCCTTTTCCTATTTGGAACCAGTCTGTTGTTCCATGTCCAGTTCTAACTGTTGCTTCCTGACCTGCATATAGGTTTCTCAAGAGGCAGGTCAGGTGGTCTGGTATTCCTATCTCTTTCAGAATTTTACACAGTCTATTGTGATATTGTCACCTTGCTTATTTAACTTATACGCAGAGTTCATCATGAGAAACGCTGGGCTGGAAGAAGCACAAGCTGGAATCAAGACTGCCAGGAGAAATATCAATAACCTCAGGTATGCAGATGACACCACCCTTATGGCAGAAAGTGAAGAGGAACTAAAAAGCCTCTAGATGAAAGTGAAAGTGGAGAGTGAAAAAGTTGGCTTCAAGCTCAACATTCAGAAAACGAAGATCATGGCATCTGGTCCCATCACTTCATGGGAAATAGATGGGGAAACAGTGGAAACGGTGTCAGAGTTTATTTTTTTGGGCTCCCAAATCACTGCAGATGGTGACTGCAGCCATGAAATTAAAAGACGCTTATTCCTTGGAAGGAAAGTTATGACCAACCTAGACAGCATATTCAAAAGCAGAGACATTACTTCGCCGACTAAGGTCCGTCTAGTCAAGGCTATGGTTTTTCCAGTGGTCATGTATGGATGTGAGAGGTGGACTGTGAAGAAAACTGAGCGCCGAAGAATTGATGTTTTTGAACTGTGGTGTTGGAGAAGACTCTTGAGAGTCCCCTGGACTGCAAGGAGATCCAGCCAGTCCATTCTAACGGAGATCAGTCCTGGGTGTTCTTTGGAAGGAATGATGCTAAAGCTGAAACTCCAGTACTTTGTCCACCTCATGTGAAGAGTTGACTCATTGGAAAAGACTCTGATGCTGGGAGGGATTGGGGGCAGGAGGAGAAGGGGATGACAGAGGATGAGATGGCTGGATGGCATCACCGAATCGATGGACATAAGTTTGAGTGAACTCCGGGAGTTGGTGATGGACAGGGAGGCCTGGCGTGCTGCAATTCATGGCATTGCAAAGAGTCGGACATGACTGCGATTGAACTGAACTGAGGCAAGGTCTAGACATCATTTTTGTTGTTGTTGTTAATCTCTCTCTGCGATCAATGGCCTGTCATCACTAAGTAGCTCTACTAATACAGAAAATTCAAGATTACAGAATAAGGGATATAACACTTTGATACAAGACCAAACAACAAAGAAATATTAACCAGAGCTGTTTCAGACTATGCACACTTCATCAGAGTGTCCGAAGAATCTGCTGAAGCCAAGCTTGGACATATGCCATTTTTTATTAGTATTCACTTATATATCTTGTGTTTTGTTTGCTTTATTTTCTAAGTTTGTTTTTAGTCAAATTAAATTATAAACTTTTTAAATACAGGTAAAGCTTATACTTTTTATAATCTAATTCAAATGAATTCTTGGATTCATTTATTGTGGAAGATATAATGTTGGTCACAAAATGCTGGTTATTTTTATTTCATAATATCCTGAAATACCATCTGCTATTTGGCCCAGTTCTGAAGCCAAGTCCACCCAACTTTCTGGGTGTGGCTAGGATATTTTGGGTGATATCCTAGCACCTTTTAGGATGACATAATTAGATTTATTCCAAGCTAGCAGATTTTACTCCTACCAAGTTGGGAACACCTGAGAATAAATATCAGTGGTCATCCAGACGGAAAATCAATATAGAAAAGTAGACTCAAATGATATTAAATCATATACAGTTAATACATACATACTTCATCCCATCCCAAATCAGCAGAATACACACTCTTCTCAAGCATACATGGAACATTCTCCAGGAGAGATCACCTGTTAGGTCACAAAAAAAGTATCAGTAAATTCAAGAAGACTGAAATCACATCAAGCAATCTCTCTGACCACAACAGTATGAAACTAGAAATCAATCAAAAGAAAAAAAAACACACAAAAATGTGGAGACTAAACAACACGGTACTGGACAGTGAATAATAATGAATGAGTCATCAAAGAATAAAAGGAGAAATTTTACAAATATCTAGAGAAAATTAACACAGAAATAGGACATATCAAAATTTATAAATGCAGCAAAAGTGGTTCTAAGAGGAAAGTTTGTAGCAGCACAGGATACCTCAAAAATCAAGAAAAATCCTAAATAATTTAACTTTACCCTTAAAAGAACTAGGAAAAAAAGAAGAAGAGTAAACAAAGCCCAAATTAGAAGAAAGTAAATAATAAACATCAAAGTAAGAAATAAAGAGACTAAAGTATCAGTGAAACTAAGAGCTAGTTCTTTGAAAAGAACCTTTACCTAGACTAACCAAGAAAGAAAGAGGCCTTAAATAAATAAAATGAGAAATTAAAGAGTGGATGTTACAACTGATAACCACAGAAATACGGAGGATGATACCCAACTATTATGAACAATTATACACCAACAAATTGGGCAATACACAAGAACTGGATACATTTCTAAAAACATACTATCTTATGAGATTGAGTCATGAAGCAATAGAAAATCTGAATAGACCAATTACTGTAACAAGATTGAAGCTCTAGTAAAAAACTCCCAACAAACAGAAGCCCAAGAACAAGTTATTTCACTGGTATTAATAAATTCCATAAAACATTCAAAAAAATTAATACCTATCTTTTTAAAACCCTTCTAAAACACTGCAGAGGAAGGAACCCTTCCAAACACATTTTACAAAATCACTATTAACCCAATACAAACACTGCTGCTGCTGCTGCTGCTAAGTTGCTTCAGTCGTGTCCAACTCTGTGCGACCCCATAGACGGCAGCCCACCAGGCTCCTCTGTCCCTGGGATTCTCCAGGCAAGAACACTGGAGTGGGTTGCCATTTCCTTCTCCAGTGCATGAAAGTGAAAAGTGAAAGTGAAGTCGCTCAGTCGTGCCTGATTCTTAGCGACCCCATGGACTGCAAAGGCAATCCAAAAAAGGAAATTATAGGCTAATATCCTTCATAAACATGTATTGTTCTATACACAGAAAATTCTAAATACTCCACAAAAAAACTGCTAAAATAAACAAACTCAGTCAAGTTTCAGTTTTAAAAAATCAACACACAGGTTTTTAGCATTCCTATACACTGATAACAAACTATCAAAAAGAGAAATAAAAAAATAATAATCCCATTTACAGTTACATCAAAAACAATAAAATATCTAGGAATAAATTTAACCAGGGACATAAAAGATCTGTATGCAGAAAACTATAAGGCACTGATGAAAGAAATTAAAGACCCAAATAAATGTAAAGATATTCCATGTTCATGGCAGAGGATCTGAATAGACATTTTCCCAAAGAAGATATAAAATGTCAAATAAGCACATGAAAAGGTGTTCAAGCACATACAGGTAAATAGGTACATATTTAAGTATAAATATATATAGGCATATATTTATATACCTAGATTTATAGGTATATATATATGTATATGTATATATATAAAACTCATTCAACTCAACATAAAAAAAGAAATCTAAACAATACAAAAATAGGCAGAGGATATGAACAGACATTTTCCCAAAGAAGATATAAAATGTCAAACAAGCACATGAAAAGATTTTCAAGCACACTTATTATTACAGAAATGCAAACCAAAACCGCCATGATAAATCACCTCTCTTCTGTTAAGCATGCCTATTATCAAAAAAAGATAATACTGGAGAGAATGTGGGAGAAAAAGAAAACTTTTACACTACTGGTGCAGCCACTATGGAAAATAGTATGCAGATTCCTCAAAAAGTTAAAACTAGGAATATCACATGACCCAGCAATTCCACTTCTGGGTAGTTATTCAAAGAATCTGAAAACACTAATTTGAAAATTGTATGCACCCCTATGTTCATTACGGCATTATTTATAATAGCTAGGATGTGAAAACAACCCAAGTGTCTACTGATGGGTGAATGGATGAAGATGTGCTATGTACACAGTTGTGCAGGTACATCTGAATTTCAGATACATGTGGAAATTTTTTTCAGTTCAGTTCAGTCACTCAGTTGTGTCTGACTCTTTGCGACATCATGAATCACAGCACGCCAGGCCTCCCTGTCCATCATCAACTCCTGGAGTTCACCCAGACTCACATCCATCGAGTCAGTGATGCCATCCAGCCATCTCATCCTCGGTCGTCCCCTTCTCCTCCTGCCCTCAATCCCTCCCAGCATCAGAGTCTTTTCCAATGAGTCAACTCTTCACATGAAGTGGCCAAAGTACTGGAGCTTCAGCTTTAGCATCATTCCTTCCAAAGAAATCCCAGGGCTGATCTTCAAAATGGACTGGCTGGATCTCCTTGCAGTTTAAGGGACTCTCAAGAGTCTTCTCCAACACCACAGTTCAAAAGCATCAATTCTTTGGTGCT
Organism: Redunca redunca; assembly: GCA_006410935.1. NCBI lineage: Eukaryota > Metazoa > Chordata > Mammalia > Artiodactyla > Bovidae > Redunca > Redunca redunca. The sequence goes on along the minus strand of SJYQ01001302.1, from coordinate 1,350,656 downwards.
CAGCTTTCTTCACAGTCCACCTCTCACATCCATACATGACTAATGAAAAAACCATAGCCTTGACTAGACAGACCTCGGTTGGCAAAGTAATGTCTCTGCTTTTGAATATACTATCTAGGTTGGTCATAACTTTTCTTCCAAGGAGTAAGCGTCTTTTAATTTCATGGCTGCAGTCACCATCTGCAGTGNAGTTTCACCCCATGTGGCTGCCAAAATAAAAAAGTCTTTAAAGTCTATGCACCATAACCCATTTTCATGACTGCTTGGTTAGTTTCTCCAGGCCAAAGATAAAGCAGGACACTAGGTAAGGTAGTTAGGACAGACTTCAGTCAGTAATACACTGCAATAAGGAAAAGTGTCAATCATGAAGTGAACTCACCTTGGATTTATACAGAAGTGACTGGGCAGTTTCAAGAGAAAATAGGGGTGGGTGTGTGTGTGCGTGGTGATTCAGTAGAGTCAGGGAGTGAAAAATAAAACAGAATGGGAAGGAGAACTGGAGAACTGACCTGAGACTGCTAACCAGAATTTATGGGAGTAAACCTCCTCCCTTCTTAGAGACGCTGGGGATAGAGATCTTGTCTTTGGATGTTGACGGGAACAAATGCTGAATGCTTTTGGTAGCCTTGAGCTGTTTCAGTTAGGCACTTCAAGTGGGGCTGGGGTGACCCAAGGGATGTGGTGGTAGTTGTTCAGCTGCTAAGTCGGGTTCCACTCTTTTGCAGCTGCATAGACTGTAGCCCGCCAGACTCCTCTCTCCATGGATTTTCCAGGCAATAATACTGGAGAGGGTTGTCATTTCTTTCTCCAGGGGATCTTCCCGACCTAGGGATGGAACCCGTGTCTCCCGCACTGGCAAGTAGATTCTTCACCAGAGCCACCAGGGAAGCCAAAAGGATGTGGACTTGATGTTACAAACTATGTTACTGTTTGTTCAAGTCTTTATAGACCAAGGTTGAGTCCTGGTTGAGAAGAAGGCAGAGGAGCCCGTCCAGTCAGGTTAAGTAAAGACTCTCTGTCACTTATAAATTAAATTACTAAGTAAGCGCTTCCTCCCCTTCCGGAAGTCTACAGGAAGGGTCCAAGGAATATATACCTCAAGTTGCACTTTCTGTGTCCCTGGAATCCACGTGCAGCGCCTGTTAAGAGCCAGGGTAAGCCCCACAACACAAGCACTAGGGACAATTCCAGCCAGGACCCTTTTTAAGTTTAGAAACCTCAACATAAACACAGGGCGGCGTTCTCCCAGCTTCAGCGCCCGGACCTGAGGGCGCAATTGGGAGAGATCCACGACTCCATCAGGAAAAGGAACTCAACGCGCGTTCCCGGAGCCATGCCTTGTAAGGCAGCTGAGCCAGCTCCGCTCACCCCTCCATAAGGACGCTTCGGAGTCCAGGGCCTGACTGCGGTGGCGGCAGCAGGCATCCAGGTGGCCAGGACCTGGTGACTCAAGCCGGAAGCGGGAAGCCGTGGGAAGCGGAGCAGACGTCGCAGAGGAGCTGACGTCACTTCTTCTGGGCGGAGTCTCGGGCCATCCCGCGCAAATTGAAAAGCCCGGCCCTCCGTGCTGCGCTGCTTCCCTGCTTCTAGCTTTCGGCGCAGCCGGCTACCGCGCTGCGGCCCAGGTGAGTGGGGCCCGTGGCCTTGGGCTTCTAAGTCCGCACCCAGCTGCCATCGGACGGACGGGAGAGGAGGGACCTCCCCGGGAAGCAAGCGGAGCCGGCTGTGCACAGCACGCGGTGGATCCGGGCTGGTCCCCGCCCCTGCCCTTGGGATCCCGGGTCTTAGGGGCAGAAGAGGAGGATCTGGCAAGTTACTAAGACCCTGCAGCGGCCCTGGGGGACGGTGCGGGGGTGTATGGGCCAGGGGAGCGCGCTCAGCCAGACCAGGACTGCGGTTTGGCTGACTGAAGGAGAGTCCTTTCGTTTTCCTGCGGAAGCTACCAGGGCAGTTTTACCTGCAACCTCCCACCTTCCAAATGCTTGACAAGTATATTCTTCACGTTGTGCAGGCCAAAGGAACGTGTCTTCTGGAAAGGGTGTGTGGGCCCTCCTTCCAGTTCGTGAGAGAAGGAATGGAGCGATGACGTTGTGCTGTCAGAACTACCTGGTGCCGCGGGCGGTCCCCTGAGGACGCTTTGTGCCTAAAATCCCCGATCTCCTCCATTGTTTCATTGTGCTAAAGAGGAAACATTTAGGAGAAACTTGTAAGTTTCACGAAATATATATATTATGTCGTGCTTCCCTGGTAGCTCAGTGGTAAAGAATCCGCCTTGGGGATTCCCAGGTGGCGCTAGTGGTAAAGAACCCGCCTTTGCAGGAGACAAGAGATGAGAGTTCGATCACTGGATGGGGAAGATCCTCTGGAGGAGGAAATGGCAACCCACTCCAGTATTTTTGCCTGGAGATCCCATGGACAGAGGAGCCTGGCTGCCTACGGTCCATGGGGTCGCAAAAGAGTCGGACACTACTTGGCGACTAAACACCAGCATATACTATGTCAGTTTTACTCAAAAAAAGAAAACTCTTTTTAGGAACCTCTGAGAGGTAGGAGACTAATTGTTTTTCATAAATTGTGGTGTGAGGACCTCCTGCATCCAAATGACCTGCCTTGTTTAAAATTCAGAATTCCCACCTCACTCAAGGACTAGTGAATCATAGTCCCTAGGAGTGGAATTTTTAGACTGAAGGAAGAACTGAAATTTGAAAACTGCTGTACTAGACTATCAGAACTTTGATACAGGGTATCAACAGCATGAATCTGTCTTTTGATCTTGTACATTTTTCTTTTCCTCCCAGACTTAATATCTCTTGGGAGAGATTTATTTTAGGAAATGCTAAGCAACTGCTCAGTTTTTGTCCTGGGGGTTGGAGAAGGGGACAGTAGTTGCTTGGGAAAGGGCTGGCAGCTACAGGTTTCTGTATAGAAAGGAGGCTTGGGGCTACAACTTGGATGGAAGAGGGTGGAAAGCTAAAACATTTTTCTTGAAACTAATTGGACAGCAGGTGCAGTTTCTCCTTATTTGGGGATAGTTTCCAGAGAGTCTGATGGAGTTGCCCTTGGGCACCACCACTGCTTATTAACAGAATGTTTGTTGCTTGGAATAAAGCATTCTGATGGTGGTAAATTTCAGCCCTAAAAAAGTACAGCTTTAGTTCTAGAATTGTTTTATTTTTCATTAAAGAGCAGTGATTCTCAAATATCTGAACAATAACAGTTGCTATATCAATTTCCAAGCTCTTTTTCTTTATTTTTCCAAAACTTTGGGGTAAATATATTTTGCTTTAAATTTAGCTGTTTTCCCTTTCTCTTTTTATATCATATAGTTAACTTGGCGCTATGGGGATACATGGATTGCTGCAATTTATCAAAGAAGCTTCTGAACCTATCCACGTGAGGAAGTATAAAGGGCAAGTGGTAGCTGTGGATACATATTGCTGGCTTCACAAAGGAGCTGTTGCTTGTGCAGAAAAGCTAGCCAAAGGTGAACCTACTGATAAGTAAGTTGGATCTTATATTAATTCTTTGCCAGTTAAGAATGAGACTTACAATGACCTTTTTTCAGAAAGGAGTCATTTTTACTCAGTTCAGGGTTTATTAAGAAGTGAGAATATGTGTTTTAGAATATTGCCAAGGAACATTTCCTTCTTTGATGTGGGTCTAGTTTCCATTCTTTCTAATAAGCCAGAGTATTAGGACACTAATGGACAAAAGCCAAAGACTCTTCTTTTTTCTATTATCTAAGTAAAACTTTTTAACAGTATTCTAAAAGTCCATGGTGATTTCAGAATTCTACTTTACTGGGTATAGGCAACACATTTGCTAAGTCCTGTTAGCCAAACAAGGCAGTTGTTTCTAAGGGACGTGGTGTTCTTATTCCCTTTAACTTCACTTGGGGCCAAAAATAGTGGCCATCCTTATATCCAGTATAACTGTGCCTTCATTTGAGGCAGGACAAATGCCTTCTTTATTTTTTAAATAGAAACACTAGAAAAACAAGCAAGCATACTTTTTAGACAGAGATTTTCCACAGGGATTTGGGCACTATTATGTATTTTCTTTTTTGCAATGCATAATTTATCTCCTAGAGGAAAGGCTCACAGATCTTAGTCTGATGTACTTAAGCACAAAGGACATTAATGACCCTTTTTGTTTACAGAAAATGGAGGAGGGGGTGGGGAAGGACAGCAATAGAGAAATCATTATTGAAAAGTAGCTGTATGTTTGGGGCTTTCAGGCCTATCAAGTTAATTTGACCAAAAGTGGACAGTCTGGGCATTTCAGCCACTCTCAACTGTTGTAATCATTTTTGGAAAGTGATTTGTTTTCCACCACTGAATTTGAATGGGATGACAGAGGATGAGATTGTTGGATGGCATCAAAACAATGGTCATGAGTTTAAGTAAGCTCAGGGAGTCGGTGATGGACAGGGAAGCCTGGCGTGCTGCAGTCCATGGAGTTGCAAAGAGTTGGACATGACTGAGTGACTGAACTGAACTGAATTTGAGCAGTAGCAGTAATAGTTCAAAACTGCAAGTTTTTCAGTGCTGCCTTCAGTGTTTATTTTAATTCTCTTCCCAAGGAGGAGAACTTTATCTCCTATTTATTGGTATTTGTTAAGGATTCTAATATTTTTGAGTAACTGAAAGAGCTATCCGGAGTACAGGGAATATCTTTTATTATCAGAGATGAACTCCAGGGGTCCAGCCTCTGGCAACCACAAGTCTGTTTTTTATGTTGCCTCCTTTGTTGAAGATCATCTGTCCAGAGGTGTGTGAGTTTATTCTTGGGCTGTGTACTTTATTCCATTCATCCGTGTGCCTGTTTTTGTGGTGATACCATGTTGTTTTGATTACTATAGCTTTGCAGTATTGTGTGAAGTCCGGGAAGTTAAGCAGGAGCCTCCTGTTTTTTTTTTTTTTTTTCCCCTCAAGATTGCTTTGGCAATTCTAGGTCTTTTATGGTTCCATTTAAGTTTTAGGATTATTTACTCTAGTTTTGGGGAAAATGTCATTGGTATTTTCATAGATATTGCATTAAATCTGTAGGTTGCTTTGGGTCATATGCCATTTTAACAATATTAATTCTTCCAATCAAAGAGCATGGGATATCTTTCCATTCTTTGAATCATCTTCAATTTCCTTTTAATGTTGTATACTTCTCAGCATATGTCTTTCACTTTGGTGAGATTTATTCCTCAGTGTTTCAAATTGGATTGTTTGTTTACATTCCCTTTCTGCCATTTCATTGTTAATATAAAAGAATGCAACTGATTTTGTATGTTAATCTTGTATCCTGCTACCTTGCTAAGTTCCTTTATCAGTTCCAGTGGTTTATGTGTGGAGACCTCAGGGTTTTCTATACATAGTATCATGTCTTCACTACCAATTTAAATACATTTTATTTCTTTTTCTTATCTGATTGCTGTGGATAAGACCTCCAGTATTATGTTGAAGAGAAGTGGTGAGAGAGGATATCCTTGTTTTGTTCCAGATTTTAGTGGGAAGGCTTTGAGCTTTCACTGTTGAGTATTATATTGGCTATGGGTTTGTCATAAATTACTTTGTATTATGTTGAGATATGTTCCCTCTTTACCCACTTTCATAAGGGTTTTTATCATGAATGGATGTTGAATTTTGTCAAATATTTTTTCTGTGTCTATTGAGATGATCATGTGGTTTTTGTCTTTTCTTTTGTTGATATGATGTATCTCCTTGTTTGATTTACATGTGTTGAACCATCCTTGTGACCCTGGAATGAACCTACACATAGTAATTTTAATTGTCTTGCCAGAATAAACATTAAATGCGATACATGATTCTTGTTTGCATCCTGCACTGGGGGAAAAGCTATAGCAGTGCTGTACTACGGTCACCTTATATGAGCTTGCTATACACCATCTTCTCCCAGTTCAGCATTTAGTGAGCCTACATTAGTAGTTTAGCCACCATTGTAGAATATTCATGTCAAGGAAATTGACAAATGCTACAGATCAGGCACCCCTTTCCCCAGAACTGGTTGTTGCACGTTTATTAGGTCACCACTGGTTATAACCTTACTGAGACAATTGGATAAATTTTAATATAGACTGTATATTAGATAATATTATATCACTATTAGGTTTCTTGGGTATAATAATGGTGTTGTTGGAGAAATCAGGTATTCTACTATTCCTTTAACTTTTCAATAGATTTGAAATTTCTCAAAGCAAAAGAAAACAGGGGTGGGATGGGGAGGTAAAAAGATTAGATTTAGAATAATACAATGTCAGAACTGCAGGAATGAAAAAGTCTTTAATCTACACCTGAAGAAAACAAATAGCCCATAGCCCATTAGGATCCAAGGCAGGATTTGAATCCAAGTCTAAATTAGAGTTTATATTTCTTAATTATTTTTCTTCATTTTCATAGGTATGTAGGATTTTGTATGAAATTTGTAAATATGTTACTGTCTCATGGGATCAAGCCTATCCTGGTATTTGATGGATGTACTTTACCTTCTAAAAAGGAAGTGGAAAAGTCTAGAAGAGAGTAAGTGATAACTTAACATAATTATTTAAGGTCTGACATTGTGGTCTCTATGATACAAGTTTTTCTTTTGTTTTAGTTTGTCGAGGCTTGTTTTAAACTCGTACCTAAATTGATTTCTTTAATGTTCCATGTATGCTGGAAAGGAATGTGTATTCCTCAGTTATTGAGTGGATAGTTTTATGTCTGTCCAGTAAATCAAGCTTATTGGTTGTAGTGTTCAAATCTTACATATCCTTTTTTTTTTTTTTTTAAATCTTACATATCCTTATTGATTTTTTGAATGTTTTTTTAAATGTGTAACTACTTAATCCTACTTAATGAGCTTCCCTGGTAGCTCAGCTGGTAAACAATCTACCTGCAATGCAGGAGACCCCAGTAAGATTCCTGGCTCAGGAAGATCCCCTGGAAAAGGGATAGGTTACTCAATCCAGTATTCTTAGGTTTCCCTGGTGACTCAGACAGTAAAGAATCTGCCTGCAATGCAGAAGACCTGGGGTCGATCCCTGGGTTGGGAAGATCCCCTAGAGAAGGGAACAGCTACCCACTCCAGTATTCTGTCCTGGAGAATTCTATAAACAGAGGAGCCTGGCTGGCTATAGTCCATGGAGTCACAAAGAGTCAGACACAACTAAGCAACTTTCACTTTACTGAATCCATCAATTACTAAGAAAAGTATGTTAAAATTTCACTATAATAGTGGAATTGTCAGTTCCCTTTTAGTTCTGTCCATTTTAATTTCCTGCTTTGTTTGTTTTGAAGCTATTTTATCCGTAGCATTCAGGTTTAGAATTTATTTTTTTGGCATATTAGAACAATATGCACTGACTTTTTAAATTTCTGTGCTTTTTTTGTTCTAAAGTCTATTATGTCTGATGTTAATACAGCCATAACAATTTTCTTCTGTATGTTTCTAATTTCTTTTTCTGTTGACTTTTACTATGTCATTGGTTTTAAGTTTTATCTTTTATAAAGAACACTTCACTGTAATTTTTTTAATCAATTCCATCAGTCTTTGTCATTTTTAAAACTATAGTTTTATTCTTTTTACATTGGTCTTAATTACTAATATATACCTCTCACCTTGTTTGATTTCTGGGTTGATTGTTTTTTCCACTCTTATTGTTGTCCCTTATTTCTAGTTGAAAAGTGATGTACTCTATTTTTATTCTTTTAGTACTTCTAATTGAAATTGTATCTTTCATATTTAACTCAACAGAATCTAGTATTTTTACAGTAGACTTTAAAAAGGATTTCTGTATTTTCTTTTAAGAATTTCTGCATTTTAGTGAAGCGTCTGTTCTACGACTTTCATCTATTCTTGTTTTTATCCTCTGTTGGTTTCTAGGAGTCATTATGCTGTACAGGAGATACCAGTGGGCTTAGCTGTTAAAGCTAGTGTAAGTCAGCCCCAAATAGAAGTAAACCTCACTAAGTAGGGTTGATAAAGTTGTACCCTTTATAATGGAAAGTTAATTTTAATGGTATAAAAGCCTTGACTTACGTTTTCTCAACGTGTCTTCATTACTTCACTTTCTTTTGTCATGTAGCGGTGCTGTGAGAAAGTCTGATGATTAGCTTGTGCATGTGGGCACTGTAAATCCGTGTTCTTTTTGTCTAGAAGCCCAAAAGATCTGGGTTAGTATAGTCAAGGAACAGGTGTGCACTTTCATATGAGTCAAGCATTTTTTATTCCAGAAAAAATTCTTGAATACAATTCAAGGGTATAATATTGTAATATTTTGAGTCCGCTTCTCACTTTTTTTTTTTTTTTCAATCTTGCAGAAGACGACAAGCCAATCTCCTTAAGGGAAAGCAGCTTCTTCGTGAAGGGAAGGTCTCAGAAGCCAGAGAATGTTTCACACGTTCTATCAATATCACACATACTATGGCCCACAACGTAATTAAAGTGAGCTAAATAAGAAGCTAAAGTAACAGATTACAGGGTTCATTTAGGTTAATGGGAGAGCAAGGAGGTGAAGGGAGGAGGATTATTCTGGGTCTAACCTTAAGGAAAGCTGGTTGTCAGAGGAAGAAGAGAAGAATATCTAGGTAGAAGAGAGGAGTCCAGCAATTTCCAAAGAAGAAATCCTGAGGAACAAACAGCTCAGCTCTCACTTTCTAGATGAGTCACTTACATAGATAAATGTTTTCTGCAAAGACAGAAGGAATAAATTCCTAGAGATTCAATCCCACCCCACTCTCGTAATCTTCAACACTTACTCTTGAGTGTCTGTCAGAGATCTGTTGAAGTCAACTGGCCAGCTCAGGAGATTTGCAGCAGATCAGTTCCACTTGACCTGCTTCTTAGAAGCTTCTTTCCTTATTACCTATTACCATAATCTTAGTGTCAGCACACCCACAGTCACAGCCCACACAGCCCCTTTTCAAGTCTGTGTTCAAACTATTTGATAAACAAATGGGAAGATAGATAGTTATAGAGTCTGTTAGTTTCATCAGTTCGGTGTCAGGCTTGTGTTCTGTGGTAAGAGATTGTGGGGAAACAAGCGACTTGTGTTCTTTAGAGCACAATCATTCTTAAGATGGTAGATTTCTATAATTTGAAAAATTGAGTTTGCAGCTTGTGGGGAAACAATGGAAACTGTGTCAGACTTTATTTTTTTGGGCTCCCAAATCCCTGCAGATGGTGATTGCAGCCATGAAATTAAAAGATGCTTACTCCTTGGAAGGAAAGTTATGATCAACCTAGACAGCATATTGAAAAGCAGAGACATTACTTTGCCGACTAAGGTCCGTCTAGTCAAGGCTATGGTTTTTCCTGTGGTTATGTATGGATGTGAGAGTTGGACTGTGAAGAAAGCTGAGCACGGAAGAATTGATGCTTTTGAACTGTGTTGTTGGAGAAGACTCTTAAGAGTCCCTTGGACTGCAAGGAGATCCAGCCAGTCCATTCTAAAGGAGATCAGTCCTGGGTGTTCTTTGGAAGGAATGATGCTAAAGCTGAAACTCCAGTACTTTGGCCACCTCATGCAAAGAGTTGACTCACTGGAAAAGACTCTGATGCTGGGAGGGATTGGGGGCAGGAGGAGAAGGGGACGACAGAGGATGAGATGGCTGGATGGCATCACCGAGTTGGTGGACATGAGTTTGAGTGAACTCTGGGAGATGGTGATGGACAGGGAGACCTAGCGTGCTGCAATTCATGGGATCGCAAAGAGTCGGACACGACTGAGCGACTGAACTGAACTGATAGTTCAATATTTAGGACTAAAAGTAGAAACCTGTACTTCAAAGGAAATGACTTTCAAAAATAATACTAGCATGTATTCAATACATGTTGAGGCTGGTGATAAATGGTTTGATACAGGAAGTTGTTCAGTGCTTTCCAGATTCTGTTCTTGAGACTGACTCATCCTTTCTCACAGGCTGCTCGGTCTCAGGGCGTAGATTGTCTTGTGGCTCCATATGAAGCGGATGCGCAGCTGGCCTATCTTAACAAGTCTGGCATTGTACAAGCTGTAATTACGGAGGACTCTGATCTCCTTGCTTTTGGCTGTAAAAAGGTACCTAACATAAATAAAGGAGCTGAAGTTTTTTATTTTATAAAATACCTGTAACTAATATCTACTTATGGTATTAATAGTTATGTTATTTTATTTAAAATGGGAAGAAAGACTTTGCTGCTTGACATTTGTATAATCTGAATGATTTTTCAGATTAAGCCCTTAAAGTTAGAGGATTTTGTTGTTTTCTCTAAATTCTGTAGTGGAATGTAGACTTATTTTTTAATAATGATTACTTATATCCTTTATAGTTCTCAATTAGATTAGGTAAATAAGCTAACTTACCTACTAATGAGATGCTTTGCAATTTTTAGAATTAAGTATAAAACTATTTAATGGAAATTTTTATTATGATATAAGATATAAAACTATAGGGTGATCTCATTTTTGTTAATATCTATGTTATTTATATTACCTGTTTTATAAATGATGAGAAGGATCAGTGAAAAGGTTGATGCTGGGTAATAGTGATAGATAAGACATTTGGGGCAATTTCTGTTTTCTTTCCGAATTTCTGTTTTCCAAATTTTCTACAAGTAACATGTATTACTTTAAGACTGAGCAATGGTTACTTTAATATGTAAAAGTGGAAGGTAAGGAGAAGATGCTTTTTGTAAGAATTGCTCTTTGACACGATAACCCTGTAGTGCAGGTAGGAAGTAGGTGCAAAAAGGGCCGTCTTTACACCAGAGGCAAAACGACTGAGGCGTATGACATTGTCCAGCTATGGCCTATGTTTCAGTTTAACTTATTTGCAAATTTCACAATAACTATGTATCTGTCTGCTCACTTATGATGAAGAACAGGAAAGATTTCTTAGAAATACTATAGTGGATTAGATGATGAAAAATAAAAATGACTCTTACAGGTGTTCACAGTTTCCCTTCCTCTTGAAGGTTATTTTAAAAATGGACCAGTTTGGAAATGGACTAGAAGTTGATCAGGCTCGTCTGGGAATGTGCAAACAGCTTGGAGATGTGTTCACAGAAGAGAAGTTCCGTTACATGTGCATTCTTTCAGGCTGTGACTATCTTTCATCACTGCGTGGGATTGGATTAGCCAAGGCCTGCAAACTACTAAGACTAGCCAACAATCCAGATATTTTAAAGGTAAGAGTGATTTATCAACTGTTGCATTCAGTTTCTAAGCAATTCTTAAATAATAGATGAATCAATCAGAATATGGATCTTAAATATTCTATTATATCCATAACCAATATTGTGTCATTGAAAGGTGAAATGATTAAAACACTACAGCTTTGCTTTTGGCAGCAGATGAATCCTGTTTTCAGCAGTTGACAAAAAATTAGTAGTAGTTTTTTGAAAATGAAGACTAATATAAAGAAACTTCAGGATAAGATATTCTAGGGTTGAATTAATGCTAAAATGCATGATTTTTTGATTTCTGTCCTATTACTCTGTAGTAATGATTCTCAAAGTTTTTGGTCTCACAGGATCCCTTTACACTCTTAAAAACTCTTTGTGACAATTATTTTTGTTTATATGGGTTACAGCTATTGAAATTACTGAGTCAGAAATAGAGGAGAAGAATTTTAATGTTTATTAATTCACTTAAAATTACCAATAGTTAATGCATTGCATTTTAACATAGATATCATATTTTTATGAGAAGTAGTTGTCTTCTCAAGCAAATGAAAGTTATGAGAGGAATTGCACATTTATGTAAATCTCTTTAACATGGCTTAATAAAATACAGCCAGATTCTTACTTCTTCATACAATTTGAGGAAGTGTCATGTATTTTCTAGAGAAACTCTGAGACCTTATTACATCACTGCTATATAAATTCTCTGATGTCTTTTCCTTAAAAATTGAAGATTATTCCTACCCTCACCATACCTTGGGTAGTTCTCTTAAGCCCTTAGAGTTTGCAGAGCAGAATTTCCAAGATTATAAAATGTGAGTCCTCAGGGCCAAGGGTGATGTACTAAAGTAGAGATGTCTCAAGGTTGGGAGATGGTAGCAGATTTTGAAATAGAGCAACATGTACTAACTGGCCTGTGACTTCAGGATCACTTCAGTTCTCTGGGTCTTCTTTTCTTTGTCTCTTCCAGCTTTAATCATCCATGACTCTAATAGAAGTTAAAATGTTGACTTGTTTTTTGAAATATGATTTACAAATATTTGTGTGTTTTTTTTTTTTACATTCTCAAGTAATTGTGTGTTTTGTTTTTTGCTTTCTGGATGAAAGAGACTTTGAAGGCAAAGAACATATCTTTGAATTTTAAGTCATGATGTGTTTACTGGTTGAGGTTTTTAATGTAGCTGTATGATGGCCTAGACGGGTGGGTTGGGGTGAATGGGAGAAAAGTCCAAGAAGGAGGAGATACGTGTACATGTGGCTGATTCACTTCATTGTACAGCAGAAACTAACACAACATTGTGAAGCAATTATACTCCCCCCCTAAAAAAAAGCAATTGATTTTTCTATCCCTCCTCATCCTTCTCTAATGTAAAGTGATGGATCTTGGGAATAATACTTCCCCTATTCTTTATCTTCAGGTATTAAATAACTCATAAATATATTTATACTCATTATTAGGTCATCAGGAAAATTGGACATTATCTCAAGATGAACATAACAGTGTCAGAAGATTACATCAAAGGATTTATTCGGGCCAACAATACCTTCCTCTATCAGCTAGTTTTTGATCCCATCAAAAGGAAACTCATCCCTCTGAATGCCTATGAAGATGATGTTGATCCCAAAACACTGAGCTATGCTGGGCAGTATCCTTTTTGAACCAGAATGGTAGAACTTTGCACTCCTTCCATATCTTTGTGGTGGTATTTTTAGCTAGACTTTCAGTCAAAAGCTGGCAAATTGTTTTTGGCTTTCTTTCTTTTTTTTTTTTTTAATAGTGGAATCTTTATTTTGTTAAATTTAATTATCATGCAAGTTAAAAATTTAGAGTAACTATTTGTTTATAAACCTGAAGCCCATCCATGATAACTTGTTAATTACTTAGATTGATTTGACAGAAGCATGTACAGTCATACACTTAAGGTACATATTCCAGAGGTGGCCCTGAAGAGAACCACTCATGGTGAGCAAGCTCAATTAATCAGGAAGAACACTCTGGTCATCTGAGTACACCAGCTGGGGATGCTCTCTGCAGAGCCACTGGCCACGCACGTACAGGGTGATGTGGAGCTGTGAGTCACCTGGGTAATGGCAGGGCTTTCCTCTCCATCTCCCTGGACAGGGAGTAAGCGATGCTCTGGGGCTTTGCTTCAGAAAATCGCCAGCTCCTGCTGTGACTAGTAAACTATCATGTGGTTTCAGTGAAGCCAAATGTGGAAAGTAGGGTCCACTGAAGGCATAAACCTGAAGGTTTTCTCTGACAGTAGACCACACTTTGCTGTCTTAATACAGTATTGTTTGTTTGGTTGTTAGTAAAATTGTTTTTCCTTAATCTTAGCAACCTAGGTATGTTGATGATTCTATAGCTCTTCAAATAGCACTTGGGAATAAAGATATAAATACTCTCAAGCAGATCGATGACTACAATCCAGACACTGCCATGGTAACATATTAAAGACTTCTTTCTAAAAGCATGTTTTGTTATTGCTTAGGAACAAAGACTAAAGGCAAATCTTCACGTAGTAAACATCTTTTAAACATTGCTACATCCAAGCACCATACAGAGTGTTGATTGAAAACAACTCAATTCTAGAGAAAATATCTCTCTTAGAACCAATGGGTATATTGGTTAATTGTCTTAAAAAGTGACCACATAATATAAGACCTTTATACCTGAACATTTTTTGTGAATATACCAAGTGCTTAATCCCTTTTTCTCATCTCACCCAGTCCCATCTCTAGCATTTGGCATTGTTGAAGACTCAAATCTAGAAATACCTCTCAGGAGTAAAAAATTTTTTTTCTCTCATTCACGGCTTAGCAGTACTTACTGAATACCTCTGCTGTATGTCATTCAGTCCTTTCCTATTTTCTTCTACTTTTTCCCAACAGTATGTCTATATATCTCTTGTGATGTATGCTCCCATCGTTCTCTCTTTTCTGTTCATATTTCCAGTCTCTGTTCTCTCTTATGTTCAAATTTATTCCTTAATAAGTTCTTATGACTCTAATTGGAGAAGGAAATAGCAGCCCACTCCAGTGTTCTTGCCTGGAGAATCCTATGGAGAGAGGAGCCTGACAGGCTACAGTCCATGGGGTCACAGGAATTGGACACGACTTAGCAACTAAACCACCACCACCATGACTCTAATTATCTCATTTTATGCAGAGAACTTGCACATCTTTAACAGTCTCTAATCTGTGTACCAGCCACAATAATTCTAAATGTCTCCTGTGTCTACATAAATATTTTCTTATAACCTTAAATCTATCTACAATCAAAAGCAAACTCTGTTTCTTATCAGCTTCCTTTTATAACCTTTATTCTTTTTAGCACATATTACACCATAAATTCAGAGAAGGCAATGGCACCCCACTCCAGTACTCTTGCCTGGAAAATCCCATGGACACAGGAGCCTGGTAGCTGCAGTCCCTGGAGTCGCTAAGGGTCAGACACAACTGAGTGACATCACTTCCATGCATTGGAGAAGGAAATGGCAACCCACTCCAGTGTTCTTGCCTGGAGAATCCCAGGGACGGGGAGCCTGGTGGGTTGCCGTCTATGGGGTCGCACAGAGTCGGACACCACTGAAAACGACTTAGCAGCAGCAGCAGCAACACCGTCAATTATGTCTCAACTGTTTATTTTCTGGTTCTTTCCAATAGACTATAATCTTCATAAAGGCAGGATTTTGTGATATTCATTGCCATATTTTATTTACCATTTTTTATAATGAATGAATGTCAGTTACATGATCTCTATTTTCTCAGACTATGAAATTTGGAATTTAAGTTTTTTTAATTGAAGTATTGTTAACTTACAATATTATATGATTGACCCTTGAATAATACAGCTTTGAACTGTACACATCCACTTATTCGTGGATATTTTTCGATAGTAAATACTACAGTACTACACCATCTATGGTAGGTTGATTCCGCAGGTGATAGAGAACTATAAATATAGAGGGCCAACTCTCAGGTATACTCAGGTTAACCCTCACATTGTTCAAGGGTCAACTGTATTAGTTTCGATTCTACAATCTAGTAATTTGATATTTTTGTAGATTATACTGCATACAAAGTTATTATAAAGTATTGACTATATTTACTGTGCTCTACATTACGTCCTTGTAACTTGTTTTTTTTTTATACCTAGTCTTTTGTACCTCTTAATCTCCTTCATCTATTTTGCTCCTCCCCCCACCCATGGCTTCTCTTTCATTGTTAAGTCCTCCTCCTTCTTCTTTGTCTTTCTGGTTAATAATTACTTCTTTCTCATAGTTTCTAGTCTAATCCAGATCTTTACCTTTACTCACCATTCAGTTCTTTACTAAGCATTAATTATTATAACAAACATACTCTGCAATGTTCTGGAATATAAAGAGAAATAGCATAATCCTTGCTTGTAACATAGTCATTGTCTAAGGGAGAGACACGTGGTTATATACATAGAAATATGGTATGTCCCATAATAGAGATGTATTCCAGGCTCCATGGAGACAAAGGGGATGCACTTAACTCCACCGAAAGAGAGAATACCTTTTAATAATAATAACAGACATTTTTTTGAGCTGTTTTCTAAGTGCCATTCTAAGCACATTACACATAGTAACTTATTTACTCTGTAATAAGCCTCAGAGGGCAGTACCATTATCTCTACTTTGCAGATGAGGAGACAATTAGAGAGAGATTAGGTGACTTGCCAGGTCATACATTTTTTAATCAATAGGGAAGCTCTGATTCCAAGCCAAGCCCTTTAGTGTCTCCTAGTAGAGGAGCTAGTCCTGGATTTACAAAGATGAGTCGGGATTTTCAAAATGGGTGAGTGGTTCGAGGCTAAAGGAATACCATGTGTGGAAGAGGATAGCATGTTAAAGGTACTCAAAGTAGTTCATTCTGGCTGGACCAAGAATGTCTCAGCATTTACCAGCTAAATGAATCAGAGCACCTTGAGAAAGAAAACGAGCCTAAAGAAGATGGCCGCAGAGAAACTGGTGACAAGCTGAGCATTGAGAAGAATCATTACTGTCAGCTGAAATAAGCCAAGCTTATTAAGACAGCACAAGTGTATAATGGTACTAAAAAAGAACTTTATGTTCATCAGCTCAAATTATATAATCCTTATACTCAGGTTGCTGTTTCTTCTTTTCTGTTTCTCTGTTCTGTTTCTGGAACTTCTATTAGTTAGATATTGGTTTTTCCTGGTCTTTAGATTCTGGAACTTTTCTATCTTACTCATGTCTTTGTCTTCTTTTCTTTCTGGGGGAAACTTTTTTTTCTATTTTGTCTTTCAACTTTGTGCTATCCAGTATGTTAGCCACTGACCACAGTTCAGTTCAGTTCAGTCACTCAGTCGTGTCAGACTCTTTGCGACCTAGTGAATCGCAGCACGCCAGGCCTCCCTGTCCGTCACCAACTCCCAGAGTTTACCCAAACCCCATGTCCATCGAGTCGGTGATGCCATCCAGCCATCTCATCCTCTATCGTCCCCTTCTCCTGCCCCCAATCCGTCCCAGCATTAGGGTCTTTTTCAATGAGTCAACTCTTCACATGAGGTGGCCAAAGTATTGGGGTTTCAGCTTCAACGTCAGTCCTTCCAGTGAACACCCAGGACTGATCTCCTTTAGGATGGACTGGCTGGATCTTCTTGCAGTCCAAGGGACCCTCAAGAGTCTTCTCCAACACCACAGTTCAAAAGCATCAATTCTTCGGCGCTCAGCTTTCCTCACCATCCAACTCTCACATCCATACATGACTACTGGAAAAACCATAGCCTCGACTAGATGGACCTTTGTTGGCAAAGTATGTGGTTATTTAAATTAACATTAAATTAAATTTTAGTTCTTCAGTTGCATTGGTCACTTTTCAAGTCCTTAGTGGCTACCATGTTGAACAGCACAGAACTTCTCTATCATTACAGAAAATTCTGATGAATATTTAGTTTTTGCTATCATTTTCATATCTAAGAACCCTTTCTTTAATTGTTTTCTTTAAGACCTTGTTTCATTTCATGAATATACTCTCCTCTTTCCCACTCCTCTCAGAAATTTAATATAATCTTAAATACATGTACATTTTCTTGTACATTGTCTTCTCTCTGCATTATTTCTGTTAGCTTTGGATTTTTTTTTTTTTCCTATGTGTTTTGGCTTTTCTCTTTTATGGTGGAGACTTTTCTGACACCTAGCTTCTTGTCAGTTTGTTCCTATTTGGGACAGGCACTGAGAAGCTTAAGAAGCTTTGTGTAAATGAATGGGGCTTATAGTCTTGGGTTTTATTACTCTTGGTTGAACTGGTTGGCAACAAGCTGGCTTTGTTTTGTGAATTCTTAAACATCAGCATGTTTTCTTTGTACAGTTCTTTTTTCCAAAATGGGATCCTCCAATTTCTACTTAGCTATGTAAACATTTTAAGAGCAAGATAGGGAAAATAAATTGGGGTAGACCAGAAAGGAGTGGGTTTCCCTAGTGGCTTAGTCAGTAATGAGTGCCTGCATTGTGGGAGGCCTGGGTTTGATCCCTGGGTTGGGAAGATCTCAACCCAATGGCAGCCCACTCCAGTATTCCTGCCTGGAGAATCCCGTGGACAGAGGAGCCTGCTGGGTACAGTCCATGGGGTCACAAAAAGTCTGACATGACTGAGTGACTACCTTTCTTTTCTTTCTTTAGGAAGGGGTAGCGCTAGTCCCACCATTCACTATTTAACCTTGCATTTGATCCCTGTGTAGACAAATGGCTCTTCTCACCTTTTGAAGTTTTTATGTTACTGTTTGTGGGTTTCGAAGGTCTGGTTGCTCTGAAGGCAGATGGGTATGAATTGACCATATTGGACAGATCGAAGCTAAGGGCCCAGGAGCCATACAATCCTTTTCTCAGCCCTCCCCCTACTTGCGGCCTCCATGGTACTTGGTTCAAGTCTTTCTCTGAGTTTCTGTATGTGGAATTAACGTCATTCTTTTCTGCAGACACATGAGTTTGATCTTTCTTAAGCTAGGTTCTTTATTTTTTTATCTTTTTATTGAGATTTAGTTGATTTATAATATATGTTTCAGGTGTACAACACAGTGATTCACAATTTTTAAGGGTTATACTTTATAGTTATAAAATATTGGCTATATTCCCTGTATTCTACAGTATATCCTTGTAGCTTTTTTACACCTAATAGTTTGTACCTCTTAATCTCCTACCCCTATCTTACCCCTCCCTCCTTGGGCTAGGTTCTTTAAATTTTTCTATCTATACTCTTGTTTTCAGTATGGTTTGGAAGTCACAGATATCTCCTAACTTTTCTGCAGATAAAGTTTGTATTTGTTTCTTCTTATTGGTTTGGGTGTGATTGTTTTCTTATTGAATTATTATTGACCTATTGGTTTCAAGTGTAAACATAGTGATTCAATATTTATATACATTAATAAGTTACCATGATCAATCTAATTACCATCTTCCACCATATAGAGTTATTATAATTTTATTATTATTATTTAGCCATGCCGGCATGAGGGATCTTGGTTTTCTGATCAGGGATCAAACCCATGTCTCCTGCATTGGAAACACAGAGTCTTAACTACTGGACCATGAGGGAAGTTCCACAATATTATTGACGGTACAGCCCTCCACATCCGTGGGCATCTGCAGATTCAACCAACCGCAGATCCAATTAGACTGAATCCTTGGATGCAGAATCCATGGATGTGGAGGGATGACAGTACTACTCCGTTTTATGTAAGTGAGTTGAACATCATGGATTTTGATATCTGAAAGGATCCTATAACCAGCCCCTGCAGCTACTAAGGGATGACTGTATTCTCTGTGTTGTACATTACAGCTGTGTGACTTATTTACCTTATAATTCTAAGTTTCTAGACTAAGGGGACTGAAAAGTCTTATTCTGCTGTCTTATTTACACATTTGAATTACTGATATTAATATAATTTCATCAAGAATGAGTCTCAAGTTTCTCCTTTGTCTCAGAAACTCAAAAATAATTGGTTGTATTGCAAATGTTCAGATATCATTGGGAATGTTATGGATCACTAAGATGGCCATCCTTCATGAGACCAAATCCTTATCAGATCTTTTATTTCATGAGGACATTTCTTTCAGAACCACTAATTGTATGTCAAACTAATTATTATTATTTATCTAAAATGCATTCTTCCCAATCAGATTTTCTGCTCTCCTATTTCTCTCTCTTTTTTTTTAATGAAACCATCAGTGAGATGTAATGCCAT
>SJYQ01001302.1:1290748-1331247 GCA_006410935.1 Redunca redunca | reverse complement strand
AAGATAGGATAGTTGATTAAATATATAATTTTATGGTTTTGATTTTCAGATCCTTTGTAAAGGGTATGTCAGTAATTAGAGGCTTACTTCCTAGATGATTATTAACTAAATATTGTTTATTGAAATATTACTCACATTTTATTTTATTTTTTTAAAATTTTCTTCAAATGTAGTTTTATTTCTTGCACTGCTCATCTTAGGAAGGTAGGAAGGTATATTTTTTATTTCTTAAAAATGATCTAACAAGTTTGCTTGACCCTCATTAGGAGAAAAACAGACCTAGGAATACAAGACACATTTAATGGAAAAGTATAGGACTAGAGTTGGACACGACTGAGCGACTTCACTTTCACTTTCATGTATTGGAGAAGGAAATGGCAGCCCACTCCAGTGTTCTTGCCTGGAGAATCCCAGGGACGGGGGAGCCTGGTGGGCTGCCGTCTATGGGGTTGCACAGAATCCGACATGACTGAAGCGACTTAGCAGCAGCAGCAGCAGCATAGGACTAGCAAACAGGCTTCCCAGGCGGCTCAATGGTAAAGAATTAACCTGCAATGCAGGAGACGTGGGTTCGATACCCTGGGTCAGGAAGGTGCCCTGGAGAAGAAAACAGCAACGCACTCCAGTATTGTTCCCTGGGAAATCCCATGGACACAGCCTGTCAGGCTACAGTCCATGGGGTTGCAAAAGAGTCGGACACGACTTAGCAACTCAACAACAGCAAATAGGACTAACAAAGTAGAAACTGTTGTTCGAGGATGGATATTTCATCAAAAGCAGTTCAAAGGAGCAATTTAATTATTCGCTTATAATTTACGTTGATACAGAGGGAAATGATTTAACTATTTTTCTTCTTTAAGTAACCTTTTTCTTTTTACTACTTTAGCCTGCCCAATCAAGAAGTCATAGTTGGACTGACAAAGCATGTCAAAAATCATCTAATATTAATAGCATTTGGCATAGGAATTATTGCCCTAGACGTGAACTGGATATTGCTTCAGATACTACAAAGGTGAAGGAACATCCAAGTACTGTGGGCATTAAACAAGTGATTAGTACTAAAAGGTTAAATCTTCCAAGGAAGTCATCCATTGTAAAAAGACCAAGAAGTGGTATGTATTTTGTTTTTGTGAAATACTAGTGAGAACTGGTCACATTTTAGAAGTCTTTGTTAAATCTAAGGTCGTTAAGATTTTTTTCCTGTTTCTTTTAGAAGTTTAATAGTTTTAGTTCTTACATTTAGGCCTTTGATCCATTTTGGATTGATTTTTTATATGGTGCGAGGTAAGGATCAAGGTTCACTTTTTTTTGTATATGGCAATTAAGTTGTTCTAACACCATTTGTTTAAAAGATTATTCTTTTTCCATTGAATTGTCTTTGGCACATTGTCAGTTGACCATATATGTGCAAGTCTCTTTCTCAGCTCTATTAAATATAAGTCCCTAAGTTTGTTCTTCTTTTGATAAGTTGTTTTGACTATATTTTGTTCTTTGCATTTCCATACAGATTGAATCAACTTGTCAATTTCTTAAAAAAAAAAAAGAGCCTGCTAAGGTTTTGACTGGGATTTAGTTGAATCTATAGATTATTTTCCCAGGTGGTGCTAGTGGTAAAGAACCCAGCTACCAGTGCAGGAGACTTAGTAAGACACTCAATTTCGATCTCTGGGTTGGGAAGATCCCCTGGAGGAGACCATGGCAATCCGCTTCAGTATTCTTGACTGGAGAATCCCTTGGACACAGGCGCCTGGCAGGCTACAGTCCATAGGGTCACAGAGTCAGACACAACTGAAGCAACTTGACACATGCATGGATTATTTTGTGGATAACTGACATCTTAATGATAAACCAAGTTTTCCAACCCATTTATTTAAGTCTTCTTTAGTTTAAGCCTTCAGAAATGCTTTGTAGTTTTTAGTGTACGGGTCTTGCACATATGTTGTCAAATTTATCCCTATATTTCAGGTTTTTGATGCTGTTATAAATGATATTTTTAATTGCAATTTTTGGTTCATTATTAGTATATAGAAATACACTTGACTTTTGTATATTAATCTTGTGTTTTGAACCTTACTAAAATCACGTATTAGTTCTAGTGGAAATCTAGAGCCCTGTAGTAGAAACAGACCTCCTTTCAGACCAATAGTCACCAATAGTCTGGCTATTCAACTCGCTGCAAATTCTTGTAACTAGTATATAATAACTTTTGCTCTGCATTGTCCACTATGATAATATGAGACAATGAAGTGTCTTGATCAATTCAGGATATACTAAATCTGTGAATTTCTCCAAATAGATAGTCTAACAACGTTATCATAAAAAGAAAATGAGGTTAGCATAGTGTAACTTCTTGGTGAAGGCTTTTCTGGGGATCCTACAATATTTTTCTTTCTCTTCTGTAGAACTTACAGTTTCCGGTATAATAAACAGATTTTGGTTTATACAAGTTTGCTGACCTGTAGGTATTTTTTTTAACCTGTACATTTTTGAATTTGAGGTGTCACCTTGTCTCTAGTATTTAGGCACCCTCCACTGCTCTACCCATGTCTTAATCATGAGCATTTACTCCCATGTGAGTGGAAGCTGTTTAGACTGAGAAGTAGTTGGATTAATTTTAAGCACATTAATGCTATGTCTATGTGCTTGCCTATTTCAGCTTTACCACTTTTACGTTATTTAGTCTTATGATTTATTCTTATACCATTAGATTGTTACACAGCAATCTTCTATAACTCTATAGCTATGTAATGAGGATTGGAGCTAGAGTACAAATTACTTTCCACTACAAGACAATCAAATATACCTCAAAAACCATCTCAGTGATGGTGTATATATATATTAGGTATAGCACCTGGTTTTAATGAAACATTCTTTTAAACCAAACATAGATCAATCATAGGTTTAATTTTTTTCTTCCCGTGGTGGCTCAGCTGGTAAAGAATCGCCTGCAATGCAGGAGATTCTGGTTTGATTCCTCAGTAAGGAAGATCCAGGGAGAAGGGATAGGCTACCCACTCCAGTATTCTTGGGCTTCCCTGATGGCTCAGGTGGTAAAGAATCCACCTGCAATGTGGGAGACCTGAGTTCAGTCCCTGGGTTGGGAAGATCCTCTGGAGAAGGGAACAGCTACCCACTCCAGTATTCTGGCCTGGAGAATTTCATGGACTATATATAGTCCATGGGGTCACAAAGAGTTGGACACAACTGAGTGGCTTTCACTTCACTTAATTTTTTTCTTTTTTTTGCATTCAAAATTAGACCCTTTTTTTTTTACATTCAAATGGTATAATGAGTGTAGAGCCTTGCAGAATTGATTGTATCCTGAAATTCATACAAATAATTGACTTTAAATCGTAGTTAATTTTGAAACAGTAAAACATAGCCAAGGGAATTTTTTTTTTAATTATTGTTTTATTTTCTGATGCACAGTAAAAAAAAAAAGATTTCATCTTTAGGGCAATAGAACATAAGCTGTGAAACTGAGACCAGATCTCTAACTAGTCATGAAATAAAAATTTACAAATAATTTCATTTTTATTTAGAAGAGCTGTCAGAAGATGATATGATGGATCAATATTCTACTTCCTTTACAAAGAAGATCAAGAAAAATAGTTGTGAAAGTAATAAGTCATTGAACTCTTCTGAACTGTTTATGCCTGACGTGGTAGATGGAACTACTATTAAAAAAAGTTTAAGCACACCACCTACGACAAGAAACAAATTTGCAACGTTTTTACAGAGGAAAAATGAAGGAAGTGGTGCAGTAGTGGTTCCAGGCACCAGAAGCAGGTATTGTTACATCTATAGAATGTTGTGTGTCTATTAGATTATATACTCTGTTGGTGTTTATTTTCATTGTTATGAAGAGCATTGAATATAATAAAACAGGTATAGGACTTGGCTTAATCCAGTTTATCATGTATTGCCTTAGTTCCACTTGGACTTCTGTTACTTTTGTTATCTCTTGATACAGAACTAAAATAAGAATTGTAGACCTTATTGCATTTTGCATTAGAATACCCTCTGTTACTTTGCCAGGGGGCAGGGAGGATACACCTTGTTTTTCTATTTTTCAGTTTGTCTAAGAGTTATATATAATTTCACAAAGTACTTTTATAAATCTGTTTAAATACAGATGACTATGAAATTCTCTTATTAATTGATAATCTGATATAATACTAGGTGCTGGGTTACAGAAATGAGAGATATAGTTTTTGCTCTTGAGAAACAAATAATTTTTCCTAGTTGAAAAAATAGGTCAGAAATAAAATCATTCCATACTGTGTGGTAAGTACAGTGACAAAATCATGCATGAGGTGTTTTGAGGGCATCTAATGCTGAGACAGTGATTGGAAAGGGTGAGAGGGAAGGGCCACGTGTAAGGTGCTCTTCAATTCAGTTCAGTCGCTCAGTCGTGTCTGGTTCTTTGCGACCCCATGAATCGCAACACGCCAGGCCTCCCTGTCCATCACCAACTCCCGGAGTTCACTCAGACTCACGTCCATCGAGTCAGTGATGCCATCCAGCCATCTCATCCTCTGTCATTCCCTTTTCCTCCTGTCCCCAATTCCTCCGAGCATCAAAGTCTTTTCCAGTGAGTCAACTCTTCGCATGAGGTGGCCAAAGTACTGGAGTTTCAGCTTTAGCATCATTCCTTCCAAAGAAATCCCAGAGCTGATCTGCTCTAGAATGGACTGGTTGGATCTCCTTGCAGTCCAAGGGACTCTCAAGAGTCTTCTCCAACACCGCAGTTCAAAAGCATCAATGGTTCGTGGGTGAAGCAGATAAAGAATGGAGCCAGGTATTTTACCAGCAGACTCATGTAGCTTGGACAGAGGTATGGAGGTGAGCAGCAGTATGGAGCATGGAGGCAACTCTTTGCTGTTGATCACTGCTATTTTTACTTCTACCACAATGTAAATTGGAAAAAGAATGAAAAAGGAGCAGGAAGGTAAATAATGAAGGAGGAGAAATAAGGAAGTCTGTTCATGAAAGGCTTGTGGTCCAACCTAAGGAACTTTGAGTCTTTAAGGGTGATAGGAAACATTGAGAAGGTTTTAATCAGGAGAGGGTTATGATTTGATTCCTGGTTTAAGTAGACCAATGGTCCCCAACCTTTTTGGCACCAGGGATCAGTTTCTTGAAAGACAATTTTTCCATGAACTGGATGAGATGGTTTCAAGATGATTCAAGCACATTGCATTTATTGTGCACTTTATCCCTACTATTATAACATTGTGATATATAATGAAATAATTATGCAATTCACCATAATGCAGAATGGGTGCATTCTGGGAGAGTGCACTCAGTGGGAGCCTTGAGTTTGTTTTCCTGCAACTAGATGGTCCCACCTGGGGGTGGTGGGAGACAATGACACCTGAAGCTTGTTGCTTATGTCCAGTCTACTCCATAATCTTGTTTAGGTTGCTATCACTGCAGAAAACCCTGCTTCACAGAGTTAGGATGTTGGAAATGGAAGCCAACTTTTTAGTGTTTTTGTGGCAATCTCAGGCTATTCCGCCTTGACTTTAATCCAAAACGTATGGAGGTTTGAAGTTGTCTCAAACATACTTTTATGGCCACCATCATTTATGATCTCAAGCACATGATCCCCTTCTAGCATGGACAAAGTCTGTTCACCTGGCTTGTTCACAAATGGGTCGCAGATCCATTGCTTCCCAGTCCAGGGGTCTTTTGTGGTAGGGGAGTAATGCTCAAACTCTTTTGAAAACTGAGACAGGTGATCATGCATCCAGCTGGGAAAAAGAAGGCCCTGGCTCAGTCTCTTTCAAAATCTCTGCTAATGTTTAAAATGTCAAAAATCCCAGAGTTCAC
Organism: Redunca redunca; assembly: GCA_006410935.1. Classification (NCBI taxonomy): domain Eukaryota; kingdom Metazoa; phylum Chordata; class Mammalia; order Artiodactyla; family Bovidae; genus Redunca; species Redunca redunca. The sequence goes on along the minus strand of SJYQ01001302.1, from coordinate 1,325,412 downwards.
TTGTCACCCCCATAATTCCAGGCTGGCTTTGAATGCAGCCACTGTATCTGCTGACTTGAACACAGTTGTTCTCACCTGAAGTGACAGACTGATTTCGCTGAGCAGGTTGAATATGTCACACAAGCAAGTTTTGCAACCCCTTCTGTTTCTCTGAAATGTGCTAACAGTGGTGACTGTTTTTCTAAAAGAAATCTCTGATGTGACTCTCATAAGTCAAAAACTCTAGCCAGTGATCTACCTTTAGAAAACCACTTCACTTCTGTGTATAAGAGAAGACATGTGTCCATCTCCTCACAGTTGTGCAAATAGACTTGAATTAAAGGTGTGTACTTGAATGTGATTATTTTAATCACATCCTGCAAAACGTTAAGTTCAGGTGATATTTTTCAGCTAGCCAGCATTTCTCTATGGATGACACAGTACACAGACTCACGTTCAGAAATGAGCTTTTTGACCCATGTAGTGGAACTAGAAAGCTGTCCAGTCATGGCAGCCGCTTTGTGCATTTCTGAACACAAAATAACCAGTTTTCCTGATACGTAATCAGTCAGAGACTTGAATAGTTTTGCAACTGTGGTGTTGATTGCCAACAGAAGTGCACGTAACATTTCCTCATGCACATCCTCCTAAAAATGAGATTACACAAAAACAAGCACTGTTGTCTTGTCACCATCGGTAGACTTGTCAACCTGGATTGTGTACCATGGTGACTCACTAATCCTCTCTAACAATTATGCCTCAATATCCTCTGCTGTTTCATCAGTTTGTCTAGTTATGGTGCTAGCCAAAAGAGGAACCTGTGCCACCTTTTGAACTGCAGCCTCTCCTAAAAGTTCCTGACAAATGTCCTTAGTGGTATCAATTCCTCCCAAGAGTAAAGAGCTTCTTAGCTTCAGCCTTGCAGTCAGCCACTAAGAATGATGCTCTCAATGAAGTGGTGACCTTCAAGAATTGCTTCTATTCTTCATGTTCACATTTTTTTTTCTTTTGAAACTCCAGAGGCTTGTCTTTTAATCCTGGGTGCTTGGTCTCCATGTGGCAAAGTAGTTTTGAAGGTTTCATGGCTTCTCTAGATAGCTAATCACCACGTATTATACAAAGCAGGTTTGGAGAATGTGAATTGCATGTTTCAATGAACCCATAGTTTAAGTAGGACTCTTGGTATTTTCTTTTAAATGTAGGTTTCTTTTTATTGGCAGTCTTAGAGTGTTCTGCTGTTTCATCATTGGGTCTTTCCCCCTTTTCAAAGAAGTTCTCCAGTAATGCTTTTTTTTTTTAAACTCATTTTCACTAGGGTTAGCTTGTGGGCTTACCAAAACTGACTGAGGCAAATGTGCAGGGCAGAAAAGAGGCAAGGAATTAGAGGCAGTAAATAAAATAATGGGCAGGCCACACATGAACTAAAAATAAGCATTGGATTCTGACTTAAAGTCTGCTACCAGATGTATGTGTACAACTGAAGTACATCAACTCACTTACCGCTATAAAGCTTGCCACCAGATGCCACTTAATTGTCACTTGCCATCACTGATAGAGTTTTGATGTAAGTCTGCAAGTGTGTGATTTGTTATGATCTCTGTATATCTCTGCCTTTGATAACCTGTATTTGCAGCCGCTGCCCAAAGCTAGCATCAACCTCCTCAGTTCCACCTTAGATCGTTAGGCATTAGATTCTCATAAGGAGCACACAGCCTAGATCGCTCACATGCACAGCTGATAATAGGGTTCTCGCTTCGATGAAAATCTAATGCTGCCAGTGATCTGACAGGAGGCAGAGCGCAGGCGATAATGTGAGCAATGCAGAGTGACTATAAATACAGATGAAGCCTCACTTGCTCATCCACCCTTCTCTTACCTCTTGCTTTGTGGCCTGGTTCCAAACAGGCCATGGACCAGTATGAGTCCTTGGTCCAGAGGTTGGAGACCCCTGAGACGGACCACTCTGAACACACTGTGAAGAGTGGATTCTAGAGGGCCAATGGCTGTTGTCATAGTACCTGCTAGTGAAGATAAGAATTTGAAGAGTCAATATTACTTGGGGGTTAGGAATTTGGACCCTGGGATTAGACCACCTGGATTCTGAATCCTGTCCTCTTTACTCATGAGATGTTTGACTTGGGCAAGTTAATTTATGGGTGCTTCAGTTTCTTCAAGTATAGCAATCTTGGGATTGCTGATGGAATTAAATTATTAACATAAGTAAAGTATGTAAAATAGTGCCCAAGAGATGGTAGACAAACAATGAATAGCTCTGTTTCATTGAATTCGGATAGTGGTACCACAACTAGAAACAGGAGTTAGTAACTTTAAGAAAAAGAAAATTTATCAGCTTCTGCATTTCTCCAGAAGACTTAGAATGTGCTTTTTTTTTTTATTTTTCAAGTTTAATAAGTTAGGTTGCAGCCAATTTTGTCTAATCATGATGATGGGAAATGGTCATGAAGGAAAGAACCACTGGTAATCTCTAAGCTCCTTTTAGGGAACGTGTCAAACCCTTCTCCCATCAAATCTTCTCAAGGAAACATTCACAGTACAGTGAAATGATCATTTTGATTCTTCCTTTGTTAAAGAATTAACACCCCTCATTAAAGGTGTTTCTTAACAATGCAATAATGAAAACGTGGCTGCACAAATGGAAAATGGGTTTCTAGGTGATATATGTTGCTTTATACATTCTAGAAAGTTCAATTCTGTCATTGGGAGAAATTTTTGAAATTTGTGTTTTATCTTTCCTTTTGGGTGAAAATAGAATTTCCTTTTTCTGCCTTTTTGGAGACAGCTAATGGGAATGAGATGGCAATCCACTCCAGTATTCCTCCCTGGAAGGTTCTATGGACAGAGGAGCCTGGAGGGCTACAGGAGTTGCAAAGAGCTGGACACGACTGAGCACAAACAAGCAAAACAAATGAGAATAATGTTTGTGTATCTCTTCAGGTGTTGACTGTTGAGTCATTGTGGAAACTTAATGAAATCTCCAAAGCTGTAAATAGCTGCTTCACCTAGTTTAGTGAGATGTTTCACTAATAGTTCAGAGGGTGTATTAAGAGATGCTGAGAAAAATATTTTTTTCTGCATCAACTTCCTATGAAATAATAAGTGTGAGTGAAACTTTGATGTATAATTTTCTGATCTAGATTATATAGCAATATCTAATAATAACTAGATGTTATTAAATTAGTTCTCTTAGCTGATTTTCAAGATTTTTTTATATGTTATTCTTCACAACAGTATTATGAGATATTCAGCTCAGCGTTATTTTCTCTATTTTGGGCTCAGAAATTGAGGCTCTAGAGGTTAAGAAACTTTGCCAGAGTTGTATAGTAATAGTGATAGGAAAGACTCCTAGTCATAGTTGATTAATCGTACCTTGCAGTAGTACCTTGTGTGTGAAACGAGCACACAGTCAGGTAGGCCTGGGTTTGAGCTGTTGCTCTATTCTTTACTTAGTCTTTCCCGTGCCATTTAATTTCTCTAAGCCTAATTTTTTAACTATAAAATACGGGTTAAATAATATATAGAAGATAATATATATAAGACTATTTCAAGACTAGCAGAAGTTATGTGAATCAGACAGCTGGCACAGGTGCCCAGTCACTAATATATATGCCAGTGGTTCTTCCCAACCCATTCTTTTTAATGTAACGTAACAGGAAGTATATTAAATATGCAAAAGTTTGTCTTCAATTGCCTGTCTTTTGAAAGTTTGTTTTAATCTTTATTATATAGACACTTATCCTAGAATAATGCATATTTATTTTTTGAGATCTAGAAATATAATTAACAGTTAAGTAACACCACAGGCTCTTTGGAAAGAAGCAACCATGAACTGGGAAGAGTTCTGGGTTTTAATTCTGTTCTTTGTTGTTCAGTCACCCAGTCATATCCGACTGTTTGTGACCCCATGGACTGCAGAATACCAGGCTTCCCTGTCCTTCACCATCTCCTGGAGTTTGCTCAGACTCATGTTCCTTGAGTTGGTGATGCCATCCAACCATCATCCTCTGTTCTTTAGCTGATTGATTTTACAACCTTGGGCTCTGTTATTCTAACTTCTCTTACCTATGAAATAATATATAGAAAAATGTTTAGGTAACATAGAGGTTATTGTTTGCTGAAAAATGAACAATGTGATCAGATAAAGGAGCTGATGTTTTCTGCTCAATGAAAAACCAGATAAAACTTTTCCTTTCACGTGCTGCTTCCTTTCTGCCTTATACCCACACACATGAGGTAATGATTTGATGAAAAGGTAAGAGGATTTTTACTCTCGAGCATTTAGTAAATATTCAGCTTATCATCTTGGTTTTGAACTAATGCTTATTAAGGAGGTACATCCTTTGTAAGTTTCATATTTAACTGATCATATGCTCTAGGATTTCCTTTTTAAACCTAAAAATGCTACTTGAATACATCCTTCCGAGTAATGATGCAATCTTTGTTTCATTTATATTGGAGTTTTTAAAATGACTTTTTTAAAGATACTACCCTGAGTAAGTAGTACCTCTTTAGTAATATAGAATTTAGTAATTAATTTGAAAGTCTTAACCTCAATATTTAAATAGTATAGAAATATATAGGGTATATAAAAAGCTTGGTAGATTAGTATGCTACTACAAGTTCCCAGAGAGTTTACTGCTAGGAATTAAGCTAAAATGAGAGGTAAATAGCTAATTTATTTTACTTGTATTTTAATTTTTGATTTTGTATTCAAAGTACAAAATTAGAGACAATAATTATTAAGTATCCTTTCTGTTGCATATTTCTTTATCTGTTCAAGTATTTGAGTGTCATGCATGTCTGCTGAGTTGCTCAGTTGTGTCCTGCTCTTTTGTGACCTCATGGGCTGTAGCCTGTCAGGCTCCTCTGTCCATGGTATTTTCCAAGAGCACTGGAGTGGTTACTATTACCTGCTCTAGGGTATCTTCCCGACCCAGGGATCGAACCCACAGCTCCTGTGGCTCCTGCATTGGCAGGTGGATCAGCCGTGTGTAAAATATATTTTGCCTTTACTTATGAAATTAATGTATTTATTTTTAAAAACAAGCAACCATCTTTCCATTATAAATGTTGTCACCTTCGTGAGCAAAACTCAGATATTTCTGCATTGTTTCCGTTGTTTTTTTCTGTTAGGTTTTTTTCCAATTCTCTGGATTCTGCTGACTGTATATCAAAGAAAGCAAGCAGCCAGCCTCTAGCTGAAACTGCTGTCACAGATAAAGAAACCGATGCAGGTGAACCAGATTGTCTAGAGGACAAGAAGTTGGGTGGTACCAGTGTATCGCATAATTCCGGTGAGCAGACTCCAGATGATGTGACTGTAATGGCTGAAGAGTCTCAGTCTTTTAAGACCAGCACATTCACGAGGACCATCTCACCACCCACCTTGGGGACACTAAGAAGTTGTTTCAGTTGGTCTGGAAGTCTTGGAGATATTTCAAGAACTCCGAGCCCCTCTCCAAGCACAGCATTGCAGCAGTTCCATAGAAAGAGTGATTCTTCCACCTCTCTGCCTGAGAATACTGAGATGTCTGATGTAGCTCTGTTAAAGAGTGATGAATTAAGTGATGAATCACATCCCTTACATGACGTGGGTTGCTCTTCACAGTCTCAGGAAAGCATGGACTTGTCACCACACAATTTAAATGCATCAAAACTTTCTCAGCCTTCTAGTAAGGATTCAGATTCAGAGGTAAGTCACATTCTGAAGCCTTTGTTTTCAAATTCATATGTAAGCAAAAATAGGGTGTTAATCAGATAACTGAGGAAATTTTGCTCATGTTACGGAAATAATTGATTGCTTTAATTTTTCACTCTAGACCTTACTGTGTAGAAAGTTCATGTTTTACTCATCTGAAGGCCTGCTCTGTATCTTTCATATTTTAGACTCCTATAATCTAGCTATATATCTTGAATCATCACTATGTGTTCCACTGATAAGTGTCTCAAGTTGTGGAACACTTAAGACCTAAGAATGATAAGCTTATTGAAGTTATTATAAATTTAATATTTAAATCCTTAATATAGTCTTGAATTCAGACAATGTTTGAAACCTTTTAACTAAATGACCCTATTAACGTGATGGTGTTTGTCTTAACTTTTAATACTTAAGAAATATATATATTTTTTACTCTTGTTATTCTTGTCCCCTTTATGATAAAACAAGATAGTAATGTAAGGGATTTTATGTTATTCTGTTTAAATTAATAAAAGCATTCTAGCCATTTTTTCTTATTCATAAAATAGCTTTACTCTTACTTAAAGCTCCAAATAACTACTGGTAAGACCCAGTGATGTCATATTTTAAAATGATATGATGGCATAAGAGCATTCTTTAAATCTGAGTTATCTCAAATCTACTAATTTAACATACTTCATTTTATGTTCACAACTATAGTTACCAAGTTGTACGAACAATTATAACCTTGGGAATATTTGACAGAATTTTGAGGTCTGATAATCCTGCATATTAAACATCTAATAAATCAGTATGTCTCTGTGTACCTGTGGTCCTTTGCTCAGTTGTGTCCAACTCTTTTGCAACCCCATGGACTGTAGCCCACCAGGCTCCTGTGTCCATGGAATTTTCCAGGCAAGAATACTGGAGCGAGTTGCCATTTCCTTCTCCAGGGGATCTTCCTGACCCAGAGATAAAACCCACATCTCTTGTGTCTCCTGCATTGGCAGGTGAATTCTTTAATACTGCGCCACTTGGGAAGCCCAATAAATCAGTATATTTTGTGTTTATCAAAAGTAAAATATTTTATTCAGGTTGTTGTATTGGACTCAAAGAAAAAAGCCTAGTTAAAATGTGGAAACAAATTGTTTTCATTTAGAGAAAGCTGAAATCAGTTACTGTATTCAAATCCAAAATCCATTCCAGTTTTTTAAGTAAGAGGGGCTTCCCTGGTGGTTCAGCTGTAAAGACTTCCTGTAATGCAGGAGATGCAGGTTCAGTCCCTGGGTCAGGAAGATGCCCTGGAGAAGGAACCGGCAACCCACTTCAGTACTCTCACCTAGTAAATCCCATGGACAGAGGAGCCTGGTGGGGTACAGTCCATGGGGTCACAAAGGAGTCAGATATGACTTGGCAACAACAAAATGCCAAACCAAACCCTTGAGGCCTTTGCTACTCTTTTCCTGTTCACTCACTTTGTGTTCAGTTCATCCATCCTGGTCTCAAAGACTCTGTTTCTTTTAATACGAGCCTCCATTTTAATGTCATCTTTTTCATTTTCCACGTCTTACTGCATTTTTCTCATGGCACTGCTTGGGTTCCATCACAGTTGTTTCTTGAACATCTTTCATTAAAAATCACCATCTCTTTGTGAGGATACTTTCAAGTCCTCTGAACTCCTTTGGGGTATTTTTGTCCCTTTTCCAGCAGACATCTTCCTGTTTTACTAACTTTGTAAAGCTTTTGTTATGTTTTACTGAGAAGGCTTGCCAGCTCACAGCCTAAGAGCTTGTCATGCAGACAAAACTCTCCACATGTCTGTCTTCCGGGCAATCATTTTTGTGCTTACAGTTATAGAAACATAAATTCTCTCCCCTCACCAAAAAAAACCAAACTAAACTAAAGATCATTCATTAAATCATCTCTTGCCACCAGATGTGGTAAATTTAAGGATTAATGGTCAAACAATTGGGACCATAACAGATAACTTAAAAATTATGTTATCTTTCTTTATAGAGAAAATGTTTTAGAGTGTCACTGATGTTTGATTTTGAATGTCATTTTTACTCTATGATTCTGAAGAAAATGCATTGGAGATTTCCATTGGTGGTTCACGGTGAAAAGCAACAACTGTATACTCTATGTATATTAAGTTCATTAACCCAATTTGAGGTTAATTAATCTTAGGATCTTACTCTTGATCTTTCTTTTAAGAAACAATATAGCCCAGAGTCATCACTACTATGAGCAAGGAATGTTAGTGTTTCTGTAAGTTATAGTCCAAATTAAAAGGATATTTTTGACTTTTGGATTGCTTCTTAAGTATATAATGCTGTGTAGAATCCCAAGATAAATATATCCTCTTGAAAAATGCAGAAATGTAAAGTCTTCTGAATTTATTTATTTACTTTCTAAAGTCCTTGAAAGAGTAACAGCATCACATGGATTCTGTATCCAGTGGCTTACGCAAAAAGGTTGCTTAGAAATTTGGCATGAAGCATGCCATTGTTTCCATGAACATGAGCTGCTTTTCCCCAGATTACTCTGGTTTTGTTGAGTGTTGTTCTTTGCTTTGTACACACAGAAGCATATCTCTTGCCTGGATGGAAGTCAGTTTCATCTCAGGCATATGTCCGCTCAGTCATGTCCAACTCTTTGTGACCCCGTGGACATAGTCCACCAGTCTCCTCTGTCCATGGAATTCTCCAGGCAAGAATACTAGAGTGAATTGCCATTCCCTTCTCCAGGGGGTCATCGCGACCCAGGATTCAAACCCGGGTCTCCTGCATTGCAGGCTGATTCTTCACCATCTCAGCCACCAGTCATAAATACCTTCAATTTTAAGAAGAGCTGTGTGCTCCCTCCGGTGCTGGAGACCCCACTTAGAGCTTTTTAATTTATATTTTATACAATTTACTTGTCCAGCTGAAACTTCTTACTAGTTTTCTGTAGTGAAACTGGCAAAGATCATTCTTTCCACATTAATTTTCTTTTACTGTATTTCATGCTTTTAATACTTCTTTTATTCTGAGAAGTCACATTTTATTTACACTGATTTTTCTCAATTTACTTGTTTTATGTTTTGTTGAATATTGGTCAGTTGTCATAAAATCTTGATAGTAAAAATCTAATTTTGCTTTATTTTTTGATCTTGGGGATCTAGGAATCTGATTGCAATTTTAAGTCACTTGATAAACAAGGTAATCAGAAATCCAAGCTACACTTGTTTCATTTTTCGAAGAAAGACACACTTCTAAGAAACAAGGTAAAATACTTATATACATTACTTTTAAATTTCAGAAGCAGGGCATGCTTATTACCAGGAAATATGGATATAAGCAAAATTAAAACTCAAAGTCCCTATATTCTTATTTACACAAAAATGTCTACCTTCAGATCTTTTAGGACCATATTTGTACTTGATTTGTATTGGGTTGGCCAAAAAGTTCCTTTAATTTTTAAGTAAAAATAGACACATTTTTCATTTTCACTAAGAACTTTATTGAAAAACATATTCATTGTTTTGTTCCACTACCTTCTGCCATTTTCCAGGCAACTTCATAACTATCTTCCCAAAACTTTTATCATTTTGAGTAAAGAATTGTTCCAGGTACATTATTTTCAAAATTTTATAAAGACCAAAATAAATAAAAATCTGAAGTTATAATATCTGAATATGGCAGTTAAATCAGAAAACCAGTCTAGCTGTAAGTTTTTGCCTGATCATCAATGAAACCTTGTGGTATCCTGATGGAAGATGATATGTTTTCTGTTGACTCTTTTCACCTAGTGCTGCTTTCAGTTGGTCCAGTTGGGAGCAGTACTTGTTGGAATTAATTGTTTGGTTTTCCAGAAAGAACTCACAATAGAGGACCCCTTTCCAGTTCCACCATATACACATCACTTTCTTTGGATAAAGACTGTCCTTCAGTATGGTTGGTAGTTCTGTTCCGTAATCTCTTCTGTTCCACATTGTTGAACAGTATCCACTTTTGATTGCCTGTCACAATTCGTTTTTATAGCGGAATGTTTTAATTATGTTTAAGTAGAGAATCACATGCAGAAATACTGTTAAGAAGGTTTTTTTTTCACTTATGTGGAACCTAAACTTCAAAGCAATTAACATAAGCAAGGTGGTGCATATGATTTTCAACATTTGATTTGGATATTTTGAGTATGTGAGCGAGCTATCTCCTGTGTGGCATAACTTTGATCTCAGTTTGTGTCTCCCTTTGATCACTGTCAACTTGAATTGGTCTACCTGACCGTGGATCTTCATCTAGTGAGAAATTTGTACCTTTCCTGGAATGAAAAGTGAAAAATGAAAGTGAAAGTTGCTCAGTCATGTCCAACTCTTTGCAACCCCATGAACCATACAGTCCATGGAATTCTCCAGACCAGAATACTGGAGTGGGTAGCCTTTCCCTTCTCCAGGGGATCTTCCCAATCCAGAGATTGAAGCCAGGTCTCCTGGATTGCAGGTGGATTCTTTACCACCTGAGCCACAAGAGAAGCCCAGGAATACTGGAGTGGGTAGCCTATCCCTTCTCCAGTGGGTCTTTCTGACCCAGGAATCGAACTAGGGTCTCCTGCATTGCAGATGGATTCTTTACCAACTGAGCTATCAGGGAACAATAAAGTATAATATTGCCAAAAATATTTTTTAATTCCATATTCAATATTAAAATGACTGCACAGAAATTCACTAATTTTGTTTTTTTTTTAAAGCACACTGATATGAAAGCCGTCACAATGCAATCTAACAAAATTGTTTCAAATGAAGTTATAGACAGGGAAGTGCCATTAGAGCCATCTTATGGAAAAAAACCTCATGAACATTTTGGCCAACCTAATGGGTATTTAAGTTGTGAAACTTGCTTTTTTTTTCTTTACAGTATATAAAGATCTATTTCATGTACTTAAGTAACATTACTTATAATGACTAAAATATGCCATGGTGTGGGTTTAACTAATCTTCTTATGTTTGTCCTTTACTCTAAAAATTTTTGTTATACCAAACAGTACTGCAATGAAGATTTTGTTGATAAATGTTTGCTTACTGTACACATTCTTGATTTTTCATGGGGATGAATTCTGTGGAGTGGTATTACTGGTCCAAGGGCTGCTGCTGCTGCTAAGTCACTTCAGTCGTGTCCGACTCTGTGCAACCCCATAGACAGCAGCCCACCAGGCCCTGCCATCCCTGCGATTCTCCAGGCAAGAACACTGGAGTGGGCTGCCATTTCCTTCTCCAATGCATGAAAGTGAAAAGTGAAAGTGAAGTCGCTCAGTCGTGTCCGACTCTCAGCAACCCCATGGACGGCAGCCCACCAGGCTCCTCCGTCCATGGGATTTTCCAGGCAAGAGTACTGGAGCGGGGTGCCATTGCCTATATAAAATAACAAGGATCTACTGTATAGCACAGGGAAATATACTCAGTATCTTGTGATAACCTATAAGGGAAAAGAATCTGAAAAGAATCTATACATAATATATATGTGTATATAACTTAGTCACTTTGCTGTACCATTGAAATTAATACAATATTGTAAATTATACCATAATTAAAAATGCATAGATCAACTTAAATGTCAGTAGAGATCTGTTTAAGTAAATTATGGTACATATATACAATGGAAAAGATAAGCAACCTATTCAAAACAAAATTCAGTTCGACATGTGAAGTGGAAAAATCTTCAAGATACATTACTCGGTAAAATCAAGATATATTAAGCAAGAAAAAAAGTACACGTTGTGGTATGACACAGTTTTTAGTATGCTGCCAGTCGTGTGGTGTGTGTGTGTAAATGAATTCAGTCATTGCACAGGAAACCAGTAATAGCAGTTGCCTAAAGGCCTAAAGGCAGTGAGGAAGAGCGACTCACTTTTCTGTCTTTTCTTTTGTAACTCTGGAATTTAGGTACGTGGATCACCTGTTAAAAATATTATATAAGTTTTGCAGACCTAAACCCACTTTTGCATATTGATTATAGGTTATTTTTTGTTCCAGTGTATAAATAATTTTGTTTCAGTGTATGAAGTTTGAGATTAAAGGTAGTTTGTTTTAACACAGTAGTATTAAAACAAGCATTTAATCTTCAGATTCCTGGGCTGTATAAATCCAGTTCTGTGGACAGTCTTTCTACAACCAAGATCAAACCTTTAGTACCTGCCAGAGCCAGTGGGCTGAGCAAGAAGCCATCAAGCATCCTTAAGAGAAATCATCACAACGCCGAGAACAAGCCAGGACTGCAGATCAAAATCAATGAACTCTGGAAAAATTTTGTATTTAAAAAGTGAGTTACCGTGTTACTGATTCTAAAATAGGATAAATCAATTTTTTTCTATAATCTCAATTCTGTCTCCTCTTTCTGTTTTCCTATGAATCAATCTCTTTTACCTCTTACCCTAAGAGCTTTAATTTCCTCTGGTCCCTGTAACTGACTCTTTGTAAGAATATGTACTCTCAGTTTCTGTATCTTCTTTTTAGTGAAAAGATGGCCAACTGAAAACCTCAGTTCTCAGTCTGGCTTTGGGGTCTCTATGTTGTTAAGCAAACTACTTTTCTAGGGCTTAAGTGCCTCAGATTGACTAGTTTTCTGTGAGTATGGTTTCAGTATGTCTGCCCTTTGATGCCCTCTTGCAACACTTACCATCTTACTTGGGTTTCTCTTACCTTGGTGTGGGGTATCTCTTCACCGCTGCTCCAGCAAAGCACAGCCGCTGTTCCTTACCTTGGACGAGGGGTATCTCCTTACCGCCAAAGCCTTTGACTGTGTGGATCACAAAAAACTGTGGAAAATTCTGAAAGAGATGGGAATACCAGACCACCTAACCTGCCTCTTGAGAAATCTGTATGCAGGTCAGGAAGCAACAGTTAGAACTGGACATGGAACAACAGACTGGTTCCAAATAGGAAAAGGAGTACGTCAAGGCTGTATATTGTCACCCTGTTTATTTAACTTCTATGCAGAGTACACCATGAGAAACGCTGGACTGGAAGAAACACAAGCTGGAATCAAGATTGCCGGAAGAAATATCAATAACCTCAGATATGCAGATGACAGCACCCTGATGGCAGAAAGTGAAGAGGAGCTAAAAAGCCTCTTGATGAAAATGAAAGAGGAGAGTGAAAAAGTTGGCTTAAAGCTCCACATTCAGAAAACGAAGATCATGGCATCCGGTCCCATCACTTCATGGGAAATAGATGGGGAAACAGTGGAAACAGCATCAGACTTTATTTTTGGGCTCCAAAATCACTGCAGATGGTGACTGCAGCCATGAAATTAAAAGATGCTTACTCCTTGGAAGAAAAGTTATGACCAACCTAGATAGTATATTCAAAAGCAGAGACATTACTTTGCCGACTAAGGTCCGTCTAGTCAAGGCTATGGTTTTTCCTGTGGTCATGTATGGATGGGAGAGTTGCACTGTGAAGAAGGCTGAGTGCCGAAGAATTGATGCTTTTGAACTGTGGTGTTGGAGAAGACTCTTGAGGGTCCCTTGGACTGCAAGGAGATCCAACCAGTCCATTCTGAAGGAGATCAACCCTGGGATTTCTTTGGAAGGAATGATGCTAAAGCTGAAACTCCAGTACTTTGGACACCTGATACGAAGAGTTGACTCATTGGAAAAGACTCTGATGCTGGGAGAGATTGGGGGCAGGAGGAGAAGGGGACGACAGAGGATGAGATGGCTGGATGGCATCACGGACCCGATGGATATGAGTCTGAATGAACTCTGGGAGATGGTGATGGACAGGGAGGCCTGGTGTGCTGTGATTCATGGGGTCGCAAAGAGTTGGACACGACTGAGCGACTGAACTGAACTAAGTGCCTCAGCATTTTTTCCTTCTAAAAGTTGTTTCAGACTTGAGAATGGAAAGATCATGCTGTATGGTTACTTCTGGACTTAAGGCAGTTTGTTTCCCTAAATTACCTCCTCTAAAATGGGAAGAATCAATGAGTTTATGAGTTTATATGATGAATTAGCCAGATTTGTGCTGTATATGGCAAACACTGTTTTAAGAGAGCTGACCTTGCATATATCTACATTTTTTGAACCGCATTACTTCCGTTAGACAACAAAATTAGCCACAGAGTAGCATGACTTAATTTATTTTCTTGTTCTTATTACAGCAAATGTGCCAAGAGTAAAAGCAAAGAGAAAGGGCTTGGGGGAGGTGACTTACATGGGATGATAAGATTAAACTTTCAGTTCAGTTCAGCTGCTCAGTCGTGTCCGATTCTTTGTGACCCCATGAATCGCAGCACGCCAGGCCTCCCTGTCCATCACCAACTCCCGGAGTTCACTCAAACTCACATCCATCGAGTCCGTGATGCCATCCAGCTATCTCATCCTCTGTCATCCCCTCCTCCTCCTCTGTTTTTAATATGTTATTAAAAGGGACATTTAGAAAATATTTATTTATTTTAAAATAACAACAATCTCATTTCATCTTAAAATTGATAGTGTATTTTTACAAAACTATGTTTTTCAAAACAAAAGTGAGAATGACATTGTTTTACATTTTTGCAAATCTTTTCTGTCCAATTTAATGTAACTGAACTGAATTCTTATATCTGCTTCTTTGTTTGATTTGTTATGCTTTGGTTGAGTTATAGGAAGAAAATCTGATCTCACATGTAAATGTACTTTAGCATAATAGCATTTTTTATTTAATTTTAATTTTTCTTGTTTTATATTACACCAAAATTCAGTACGTGGTAGTTTCTTAAAAGTTGTAATGTAGGATATGAAACCATATTAATTGATTTTTATACATTAAGTCCATTAGCTCATATTGTATTTTGGTGTTCATCTTTTACTCATTGATAATTTTATAACATTGGTGTAAATCATTTGAAAAATGCGGACTTACTGAGTTGTGCTTATCTTTCAATTGTTGACACATTTTGTTATACAATATTTTTAAAAATCACAGTCTTGCCAGCAGTCTTTTAAGTACTGGGAAGGTGACAAGGGGCAGATAGAAGTTTTCCAAAATTCTAATTTTCACTGGAAAGTTTGAATTTTGTCTCTGGCAACAAATGCTGTTAGTGTTTTTTTTTTTTTTTTCTTAGAAATAACAAACAATCTCTGTTCATTTTAGAGAAGCCCTTTGCTAAATACTTTAATTTCCATAGTGAGACTGACTTTTTTTTTTTTTAGTACTATCAGTATTTCTTAAACAGTTTGGTGATACTGTGTTGATTCATTGCCATGGCAGCTTTACTTATTATCAGCACAAGTGTCCTTTTTTAGATTATTGATACAAGTGTCAGCACAGTATGAAAAGCAGATAAAGTCTAAATACTATTATGAAAATAGTTTTAAATATTACAAACCTCCCCAAAGGGTCTTGGGAATAGGATTAGTTTCTATAGACATCGAACTTCCTTCCAGAAGTGAAAAGATAGGGCTTAAACGTTTGTTCATGCTCCACTCACGCTGCTTCTCAGCCATTCTTGAGAAGGATGCTAGAAAGAAAAAAACTAAAGTTTGTTTACTGAAATCATTCTACCTTAGCTAGTGTCTATTTAGTAGTGGTGTAGTACCTACTTTGAAAGATGATTTAGAAAGCAGGAATGGGTACTAAGAAGCAAAACTCAAATTTTGCTGGCTGTACTCAGGAGAATTTGATTGTGTTACCTAATGAATTGGGGGAGATTATATGGTAGATGTTCTTATCCTCTTTATATACCTCTATTTTGTCCAGGCAGATTATTGTCTAATAAACACTACCATAAAAACACCAAATTCATTTTATTATATTTTGCAGAGATTCTGAAAAGCTTCCTTCTTGTAAGAAGCCAGATCCCCTGTCTCCAGTCAAAGATAACATCCAGCTAACTCCAGAAGAAGAGGATATATTTAACAATTCTGAATGTATGCTTGTTCAGAGAGCACTATTCCAGTAAATGCAAGCAGCTGGGAGACTGTTGCCTGCAAGAGAATCTCTATCAATTTTAAGTCCTGTTTGGAAATGAGGCCATTCTGGAAGATTTGTTCTTAGATCTATTCTATTTATTTTAAATAGAACACAATTTTTTATAATAATTTTGTAACTGTTCTTGTTTGGCTTTTTATATTTTTATAAGAAGCTGACTAGAGAAATAACTTTGGAAAATCTACTCTATGACTTTCCCTGTGGTCCAGCGGCTAAGACTCCTTGTACCCAATGCAGGGGACCTGGGTTTGACCCCTGATCAGGAAACTAGATCCCACTTGCCACAACTAAGGGTCCCCATGCTGCAACTAGGACCCAGTGCAGCCAAAATAAATAGTTTTAAAATAAAAATCTATTCTAAAGATTTCTATAATGTTGTCAAATGGAAAACCACAATTCTGTAATCATTTTATACTATAAGAAATTACTATATACTTTTCCATGCTTTCATTTCTTTTCACCTGCCTTTCCTGTCTTTCAGGGTTGAATTGGAAATACAATTGCTGGGATGGGAGGGGTAGTTGGAAGGTTAAAGATCATTGCATAAATGGGACAGTGCTCTGTTATCCCTGAAGAGTTTGGTAGGTTACAGATTGACAGTGAAGGACAATTGCTTTCAGCATCATATGAAAGGAACTACTTATATCATTCATATTCTTAAACTTCCAAAGTAGCCTGTTTCTCTTGTATATCTTTTTTGAAGTGTAAGCTAAAAATTCCTTAACTTATATTTAAAACTTATATCCTAGGTGTGATGTAAGATATTACTACTAAAGCTACAGAATCGATGATTTGTCCATACTCTGCAAAGAAATAGATGGGAACCAAAACCAGGTATGCCAGTGAAGATCTGAAGTAAGGAAGTGAAGTGACAATCTGACCAGAAATAAAACAATTATAAAAGTGTCTGAGATATAGAGGATAAATGAAAGGGATTCAAAGCAGTTTGATTTTTAAATGAAACTTAGTAGAGGACTTGGATAAAGAGTCCAAGTGGAAAAAAACACAATGTTTTAAGAAACAGCATAAAAATTTTAAACGGAGGCAATTTTTTTCTCAAAATCTGGAAAAGGCTATACAAAGAACAAAAGCAAAACTGAACTTTCTGTGAATGTTTCCTATTACAGAACAAATTAAGAAAGGGAAGACGGCAACAGTGCTGTAGTTTTTCAGTCTCCGAACCCCCACATAACCGCAACTGGATGACAAAGTCAAAATACCAATGAACAACATTACAACAAATTCAGATGGCGTCATATATTTAAATCCCAAAATGTAAGTAGGTGAAGACAAGCCACCAACAGCCACAAGACTGCAAGGTGGTACTAACATCTGTATAGAAGTAGAGAATGGCAATAGGGCATCTAACGGACATGAGAACAGAACTTCTATAGAATAATTGTTGAAACACAGAGCAGACCAAGTTGCAAACAGCATTTAAAACTGCTTTGCAATCCAATGGTAGGCAAGTGCAAGAGGCCAGCAGTTATATCTGAAGGACTGAAGCAACGTCCATATGAGTTTTTGAAATGATTTACCGTATTTGCCAAGGCTCCCTTCTAGGGGAACAGGGTCCCCCACAGAAGAGAAACTGCTGGCAAGTAAAAAGCTTGAGTGGGAAAGAGACGGTAGACACAAAGAAAGAGGAATAGTTGACCAAGAAATCTCAGGAGAATATTGTCTGAGTGTACTTTTTGAACACTGAAAAAGCAACAACAGCAGCCAAACAGCTGAGAAGCTCCCATGAGCCATGCCTGCTCAAAGTGTAGGAAATTTAATTTTACTTAAAAAGAAACTGCAGAAGAATGTTTAGGCCACTCCTTTACAAAACTGATTTAAAGAGTCAAGCAGTATAACATCTCTATAAATAATGAAAATCTACCAGAAAGGCCCACTGAGCCGATAAAAACCGGTATATTTGAAAATGTGCTAAAAGTTAAAGAAATGCTATAGAATATGAAGGAAATGTAGAACTGGAAAAAGTCAGAGGGAAAAAAAAAGGCAAGCTCAGGAGAGCATTAGAAATAAAAATTTCAGAAATTAAAGCTAGAAGGAACACAAGCAAATAATCATCAGATAGATGATGCCTTAAATAGGTTAAAACAAAAAGACACCTTAAAAGATTAGCAAGTCACAGATATTGAAGATGGAGCAGAAGGTCCAATATACAGATAATAAGAGTCTCTGCAGAAAAAAAAAACTATAATTTCAGCAAAATTTTAAGATTTGAAACTATTTTTTAAATGCACTCTTATACCCAGGATTATTGATCCAAAACAGCTAACACCAAGACGTAAGCAGCAAGTTACTTTAAAGAAGGAAAAATCCTCTGGGTAGGCAAGGACAGTGAGTGACATGTAAGAAAAATAATAATAATCATGAGATTTTTCCACAATTATTCTTTATACCTGAAGAAATTGAGTAATGTGTTAAAGATACTCAAGGGAAAATGCAAGCAAAGGATTTTATATTCAACAAAATCAACTTTCAAGTATAAAGAACACAAACATCTATCAAACAAGAATTTGGAAATTATTGCTCAAGTTCTTCCTGAGAAATCAGAAAATAACTAGAGAAACAGCACCATAAAGATTGATGATGACCATCAAACATAGTGATTTTACAGCTAAAAATGAGAGCTAAAAGGAAAATAGGATATGCAATGACTATGTGCCCAGATGATATAGATAGTACAGCTACAGAGAAGAGACTATATGCAAAACTTTGGTTTAGTTTGAAGTAGTCTGATAATTGTTATTTTAGGACTGTTTGTATATAATGTGGGATAGGGTAAATGAGTATTTGTGGAATATTTTAATTCATCCCCAATTTTCTTGAGAACCAAGATTCTTCCCCACCCCCAAGATTCTTAATGTCTAGGAAAAAGAAGATTAAGACAAAATACAGAACAGCTTAATTTTTTAAAATGTAGTTATAGACGAGTTGGAAGTACTGGTAAACTTATGAACGTATATACACACATACTATATATACATGCATATACGTGTATGTGTACATACATATAGCTTCCCTGGTAGCTTAGATGGTAAAGCATCTGCCTACAATGCAGAAGACCTACCCACACATACTAAAGAGACCCAGAAAAAAGTAACCAATCCTGTACTAATGGGCATCCCAATCACTAGTCTTAATATACCATTTTTTACTGAAAGAAATGAGAGCTTGGAAAAGATGTGTAAAAGGCAAGCCTAGGTTATCTTGTTAAAACAGAAGCCTTTAGTGAGTAATGTCTAATTTCAAAAATGATTAAGGAGACACCTGAAGAGGACCCCACTCTCCAAACATGGGAGATTTTGATCTTGAAAAGATAGGAACTGTCTTTTATTTGATCCCATCATAAACATATTTTTAAAAATTGGTCACCTTCAGAAGATGACAGAGTATCAATACATTATCTTGAATATGGGAAAGTAAAAGGAGAAATATCAGGCATTTCCCCTATCTTTATATTGTATACTTAATATTCCAGGCAAGAATACTGGGATGGGTTGCCATTTCCTTCTCCAGGGGATCTTCCCAACCCAGGAATCAAACCTGGGTCTCCTGCATTGCTGGCAGATTCTTTACCAACTGAGCCTACAAGGAATGCCCATCTTTATACTGTACCAGTGGGTTACCAAACAGAAGATAAATCTCTTTTTAGTGCTCTAACAATGAAAAAGAGATATTACTGTTTTGCAACCCCCAGTGGAATAATAGATTTAGGTTTAGAGTGTCAGCTGCTGTTAACATTGTAACTAGACATTTCATTTCTCTTAATAAAAGAACTCAGCATCTAGTCTTGCCACGGGATTGGAGGTAAGACATCATTCCTCTGGATCCAACTGCAGAATTGCAGGAAATACAGAGGACAGAGGAAATAGGGAACTGCAACCTGAGTGTGCAATTATCGAAATTCAGACAGCAAGAATTTACAGATTAAATGCCCTTGGATTCTCAACAGATAAATTTTAAGGAAAGGGAGAGGAAAATTCCATATTAAAAAAAGGACAAACTAAATTATTTAGGGATGCCCACTCTGGTGATTAGACAATAAGAGAAATATAAGGAAGTGATAACTATAAAATTTAGGGTGGTGGTTACAGGGAGTTCAGTAGTGTCCAACTCTTTGTGACCCCATGGACAATAGAGTTCATGGAATTCTCCAGGCCAGAATACTGGAGTGGATAGTCTTTCCCTTCTCCAAGGGATCTTCCCAACCCAGGGATTGAACCCAGGTTTCCCGCATTATGACAAGGTTTGCTTATAATAACTTATTAGGGTATTGATATCAGAAAGTAAAATGTTGGCCTTCTAATTTATTAGGCCATTTACTTGTTTTGTGTGGCCCTTCATAGTCTCTGTTTTTTTCATTTATGTAAATATTTGCTAAAATGTTTACAATGTGTTATTTTCTGCCATACAACGATAATTTTTTAATCATTATTTTAGTAGTATTCCATCAAATTGAAAATATAATTGATTGTAAGAGGCATCATTAATTTATGTACCTTTGGGAATAAACTCCATCAACTTTAAGGTACACACTGTTCTCAAAAATGTTAAAATATGTACCTTAGACTAGAGGCCCTGCCACAATTCAGTGATACACATCCTGTGACTTGTGCACGAAATCAAGCAACTATCCTCATTTCAAAAAGGTAACTGGACAATCGGCACCAGACAGCCTCTGTTCTTGAAAGACATGAAGCACAGCTGAAAGTACAAGGCTGAAAAGATGGGATAAAGTGACAACAAATTCAACTCAGTCTCGCTTCCCTATGTAGGTCTCATTCTGTCTTCTTTTGGGGTTCCAGCTGCACACATTAGAAAGCTATAAGTTGTCACACGGCTATTAGTGCTGTTACGTTTACTTTCTACTCCGTTTGTCAGTTTGGGTAATTTTTATGAACCCATTTTCTAGTTAACCAATTCTTTCCCTGACTCTTCATCAGGGTTATTCTGCTTTTTGTTTTTATTTCTTGTATTTCTAACTTATAGTTTCCATATCTCTGCTGACATTCCCCCAACCTGCTCATGCACATATGGTCCATATTTTATGCAAGGCATATTAACTATAGTTATTTTAAATACTTTGTCTGATATTTCTAGTATCTGGGTCATCTCTGAGTCTGGTTCTATACCTTGTGTCTTGAAAGTGTTTTCATTTTCCTTGTATTTTGTGTATGTATTATGTTTTCTGATTGACTTGTATGCCATATATTGATATAGGAAAGTAGTGACCTAAGTAAATAATACGGTTGGAAATGAGCATGCATCTCCCACGGGTTAGAGTGAGGCATTGTAAAGTCTATACAGGAGCTTAACTGGCTTGGGTTTATTATTGCTATAACAGTAAAGTCCTCTAGTGTGGTGCTAGGGTTTTTAGTTTTGTTTTTCAGTGTTCCTGCTCTATCTTCAGTTTTTAGCCTTCTTCATGCTCTTATGTCTCCGAAGGGGTCTGTCTTCAACCCCTTGGCCCTCTCCATCTGTAGACTGTTGTTGTTTACTGTTGTTTGTTCAATGACTAGATGCAGCCTGTGCTGTGCTGTGCTTAGTCGCTCAGTCGTGTCTGACTCTTTCCAACCCCATGGGCTGTAGCCCACCAGGATCCTCTGTCCATAGGATTCTCCAGGCAAGAATACTGGAGTAGATTGCCATGCCCTCATCCAGGAGATCGTCCCAACCTAGAGATCAAACCCAGGTCTGCCTCATTGTAGATGCATTCTTTTACGATCTGAGTCACCAGGGAAGCCCAAGAATACTGGAGTGTGTAGCCTAACCCTTCTCCAGGAAGGGTTGACCCGGAAGTCAAACTGGGGCCTGTTGGATTGCAGGTGGATTCTTTACCAGCTGAGCTTCCCAGCCACCAGCTGGGAAGCCCAGATGCAGCCTGAGGGTAATGTAAAACTATATCAATTACATTTGACTTTATAATCCATTGCACAATCAGTATTATCGACCTTTGTTTTTTAATCCTCAGCAAGTTCCTAGCAATATGATCAGTGTTTCAAGTTCTTATTAAATGACTTCTGGCTACCAGGCACTGCGTACTGTATAGCACCTGAAGTCTTTATACACATGTCAGTGTTTAACACTTGTTGACTCATGGCTTAGCAGAATAATTGAATGCCAGATAGGGATCAGAAGACTTGATATGTATTAATAATTCTGATTTGCCCAAAACTTTTAAGTGACCTTGAGTAAACTATTGAACTTTTGTTGTCTTCTCTTTTTTTCTCATAGAACAAACATTACAGCTCCAAAATTCTGTGAACCAAACAGTAAATTCTCTGATTTATCCCTGGTGGCTCAGATGGTAAAGATTCTGCCTGCAATGCAGGAGACCCAGGTTCTAGCCCTGGAGAAGGGAATGGCTACTCACTCTAGTATTCTTGCCTGGAGAATTCCATGGACCAAGGAACCTGGCAAGCCACAGTCCTTGGGGGTTGTGAAGAGTCAGACAGGACTGAGCAACTAACACACGTATTTTAAAGTCTATTCCAAAGGCTCCACAAGAGGGCAGCTCCTCCACATTGCTTAATGTCTGAAAAGAATTCCACAAGTATTTTAAGTCTTTAAAAACTCACCCTTACATACAATATTTTACTTTTGTTTCTATTAATTCTACAAGTCAGGCACAAATATCATCACACTTATGAAAAAAGTTCCAGCATTACAGACTGACTTCAAGTCTCTTAATTAGTACCCACAATCCTAATTTTCCCTACTGTCAGGTTGTGGGTATTTTATTTTTTATGAAGTTTTATTTTCTGTGACTTCTTTAAAAACTGGTTTTAATCCACATAGGATTTAAGCATCCTTTCCTAATATAGATACATTAGTTTACCTTTAATTATTCTAACTGCATAAAATGTATGTCATAATTAACTTATTTCTCAATGATATTTAGATAATGTTTTCAGTATTTAAACAATGTTGCATCAAAAATTTCTATACTGCATTTTGGAAAAAAGTGAAAATTCTCCCACTCAAGATTTTATAGTAATTAAGATTTGAAAGCTAATTTATTCAACCAAAAGGGGAATGTTTTAGTAATTTTACTAGCCACAAAAATATGTAACAGGAAAGATGTTACAGAAAAGGGGCTAGAAGGAGGAGAAACACTTAACAGCCTTCCTTGGAAAATTTGCTCTATTTCATTATATAAATCATTCTAGATGCCATTGCTGTTAGGGTGCTTCACAGATGTGTTTTCATTGTAGAGAAGACTAAACCTAGGCAACAAGTGGCCTAATTAATACAGAACAGAGACAAAAAAGACTCAAGTGTGCCTACCCAGTGAGGGTAGGTTCTGTGTCTTGGTTACCTCTTTGTCTTCTACACTGTGAGGGACATGTTTGACGGGAATAAGCCAGAGCTGTTTATATGTCATATACACAAGAAAAAAAAAAAAAAAAAGATATGTCTGGTGTTACTGCATGCGTACACGCTAAGTTACTCAGTTGTGCCAGATTCTTTGCAACCCCATGGACTGTAGCCCACCAGGTCCCTCTGTCCAAGCAATTCTCCAGGCAAGAATACTAGAGTGGGTTTCTGTTTTCTCCTTCAGGGGAATCTTCCCAGCCCAGGGAATGAACCCACGTCTCTTGTGTCTCCTGCACTGGCAAGCAGGTTCTTTTCCACCAGCGCCATCTGGGAAGCCCCTGGTGGTATTAATGGATATAAGTTGTACCTATAGCAAATATTCCCAGAGGAATAGACAGGTTCTTCTTTGGAACATTTTTAGAATTTGGAACCTGATTGTCCTTGAATGGGATGTGTGAAACGAAGACAAGTAAAGAGGCAGTTGGGATGCTTTCTGTGACCAAAACTTAGAGAAAGGGATGTACAGAATATGTTTGCAGAAAAGTGAAACTAGCTTAGCCAGACCATTCTAAACATGGAGGTTTGTTAGGCTCAGGACCAACGGTCAGGTGTTGTCAGGAATGTGTGTGTGTATGCTCAGCCCTGTCCTTTTTGCAACCCCACAGACTAGCCCATCAGGCTCTTCTGTGCATGGGATTTCCCAGGCAAGAATACTGGAGTGGGTTGCCATTTCCTTCTCTAGGGGTACTTCCCAACTCAGATCAAAGCAGCATTTCTAGCATCTTCTGCATTAGCAGGCAGATTCTCTACCACTGTGCCAGCATTAGAATAAATAAGAATAAATTAGAATAAATAAGAGGTGCAGAAGCAAGAATTTGCCTAGAATCTTAAAAAAATGGGCTTGGAACTCCCTCTGTGGCTGATCTCATCAAGGCCTGCCACCTCCCCAACCTGATGTTCAAACTGTGGTCCAAACTCATATTAGGCTTATTTTCCCCTTTCTACTTCCCTGTGTCTACGAGATACTTTGATGTTAGAAAAGCATCCCATATTTTAATATTTTTTCCCATATTTAATTTTTTTTTTTCCATAAGACACAAACACCTGAAAATTTGATTCATTAGAGGAGACCAAGGATTATGACAGTGGATTTTTGGAGCTGTGGGGCAGGACCTTAAATCATTTACACTTACCCCCATAGGACCTGGAGGCAGCCTACTCACCTTTATTCTGGGATGCCATCTTTTGATTTCTGAAGAGACCATCTGTGATGGTCTTTGGGGACTAAAGGAAGAATAGTCTTTGGAGGTATTGAAGAGGTATTCTTCATTTATAGACTTAAAGTGTTTAATACCTACATTTGGAGGTATTGAGGGGGTATTCTTCATTTTGATCTGAACTTTGAAGATTTGTACACTGGAATGACAGTGTCTGGCCCTTTAAGAACTGTGCAGATGAGGAGGTTCCCAGAGAAATGTCTAAGAAAATATTTCCCCTAGAGCACAATATTTTCTACTCCCAACTTTTCAACTTAAAATTCAAGAGCATGTTAGCAGCATGGTTTTTGTGTTGTTCAAATTCTACCACCTGTGCAATACATTGCATGTTACTTTTTCTCTAAGCTTCAGTTCTCTTTTTCAGAAGAAATGAGAAAATATAGGTAGTAATTAGCAAGTACAGTGTCAAACATGATGTGCGCTTCCTGCCTATTCCAGTGAGGGAAATAGTGATGATGAAGACATTTGTGATATTGATAAACCAAGTCTGTTGTCCAGACTGACCTTGTCTTTTTCAAATAACATTACCCCTCTGATCCTCAAGCTGTTCATCAATTAAATGGTGACATTAACTTACACTTTTTGAGTTGTATGTACAAGCCATTGTTGTAAGTGTTTGCATATATTAATTAATTCATTTGATGCTCACAGTCCCCCAAGGTAGATATTATTTTTATTTTACACACCGGGTGTCAGGGAACATTTAACAGGAGGATTCCTGCATGCTGTTTTCTATTTCTCAAGGATTCTCTGTTCCTTATCAGTTCCTGTTCCAAGAATGAGTAGAGCTGCATGCAGTTCTCAGGACTGAGGTCATGGGATGAGACATGCAGTGACTCTTTTCAGCATCAGTGACCTTGTATGTATTAGACTATCCATATTGTGGCCATTGATAAAATTTCATCCTGCGTAATAGCTGAGTAATCATCTTACTAAAGATATATAAGCCTGCATTTCTGCTAATAAAGCACCTTTGCTGTCTTCCTCCCTCTCTCTCTCCCTCCCTCCGGCTCTCTCTCTTTCACTTTCTTATTGTCGACTCTGGACCACCAGGTCCCGGTCCATTAAAGGACCCCAACAACAGGGTAGCTGAGGCAGAGAGAGAGGTTGGTTGCATCAGTTGCCATAAGGCACACAGCTAGTAGGTAAAAGATCCAGAGTTCAGCCCCAAGTGGTATGTTTTTTGCTTCTTGTTGTGGTCACAAAGTTGCATTGGACTCTTTGGGACCCCATGGATGTAGCCCACCAGGCTCCTCTGTCCTTGGGATTTCCTAGGCAAGAATACTGGAGTGGGTTGTCATTTACTTACTTTTCCAAGTATGTATATGTATACCAAATGGTATGCATACTATTTTCGTGGAATAGTAAAATGTAAAATTAATAAAGGACATAGTAATTGCTTGGAATATAATCACTATGTTGGAAAAAGTAGTGATTATGATAGAGGCCTCTCTATAGGTACGGTCATATGATTAATGTTCATCAATGGAATATGAGTGAACACTATGAGATATTACCACGTTAAACACTAAGTCTGAGAAGACTAAGTGTAAGTGTCTTTTCCACCTATTTTTCTCATCTGAACTTGTGGAAACAAAGAACCTTGAGATGGCAGAATTTCAAGTGTACAGCAGCACGTACACTTGAATTTCTTCTGAAACAATGCCAAACAGGGAGTCTCCTACCTGTACTGGAGTGTGATATGGGTGAAAATCAACTTTTTTTATGTTTATCTATTAAAGTTAGGGGGTTTCCCTGGTGGCTCAGCAGTAAAGAATCTGCCTGCAGTGCCAGAGATGTGAGTTTGATCCCTGGGTCAGGAAGACCCTCTGGAGAAGGAACTGGCAACCCACTCCAGTATTCTTGCCTGGGAAATCTCATGGACAGAGGAGCCTGGGGGACTACAGTTCATGGGATGGCAAAGAGTTGGACTTGACTTAGCTTGTGGACTTGACTAAGTTGTGTTTGACTCTGCGACCCCATAAACTGCAGCACACCGGGCTTCCCTGTCTTTCACTATCTCCCAGA
Organism: Redunca redunca; assembly: GCA_006410935.1. Taxonomy (NCBI): domain Eukaryota; kingdom Metazoa; phylum Chordata; class Mammalia; order Artiodactyla; family Bovidae; genus Redunca; species Redunca redunca. The sequence continues at coordinate 1,299,155 of SJYQ01001302.1, read as the reverse complement.
GTTTGCTCAAACTCATATCCATTGAGTCAGTGATGCTATCTAATCATCTCATCTTCTGAGAACCCCTGATCCTCTTGTTCAATCTTTTCCAGCATCAGGATATTTTCCAATGAGTCAGCTCTTCACATCAGGTGGCCAACATATTGGAACTTCAGCCTTAGCATCAGTCCTCCCAATGAATATTCAGGACTGATTTCCTTTAGAATTGACTGGTTTGATCTCCTTTTAGTCCAAGGGACTCTCAAGAGTCTTCTCCAGCACTACAATTCAGAGGCAGCAATTCTTCAGTTCTCAGTCTTCTTTATGGTCCAGCTCTAACATTCATACATGACTACTGGGAAAACCATAGCTTTGACTATATGGACCTTTTTGGCAAAGTGATGTCTCTGACTTTTAACCATCAAATGGAAATAATGATTATTTTCCTCAAGTATAAGTATCTAGGAAAGAAAAATATCATAAAGTTAGTATGAAATATGTAAGATTTTTTCTTCTTGAGCAATAAAAAGACATTTTGAAAACCCAGAGCTTAAGAGATTGGTTAGATGATATTGAGTGGAGATGAGAAGGAAAGCAAAACCAAGAAAGGGAAAAGAAAAGGGTCCCAAGGCAATCATGTTTCTGTGGAGACTGTCAGACCATAACAGAATGCCAGCACCTCTGGTCATTGCCCCAACCTACTCCCAGGACATTGTCCATGGAGGAGTGGCCCTAGGATCTGCAAGCCTTCTAAGACACCCTTCTGACTAGCGAGGCCAAGTTCCCTCTCCTCCCTGTGGACTCAAAGGACTCAGAGTGAGTCCAGCAACTTTATGATGTCCTAGCTTCCTGTTGCTGTTCTTTAGTCATAAAGTCACTTCCGACTCTTTGGTGACTCCATGAACTGTATCCTGCCAGGCTTCTCTGGAATTTTCCAGGCAAGAATACTGGAGTGGGGTGGCATTTCCTTCTCCAGGGGATCTTCCTGACCCAGAGATTGACCCAGCGTCTCCTACATTGGTAGGTGGGTTTTAACCAGGGAAGCCTACCTAACTTCCTAGGCAGGAGAAAAGGCAAAAAAAAAAAAAAAAGTTTTAATGGAGAAGTTTTAAGTAGTGAAAGTGAAAGTCTCTCATTTGTGTCCAACTCTTTGTGACCCCATGGACTTTACAGTCCATGGAATTCTCTAGGCCAGAATACTGGAGTGGGTAGCTGTTTCTTCTCCAGGGGATCTTCCCAACCCAAGGATCAAACACAGATCTCTCACATTGCAGGTGACTTCTTTACCAGCTGAGCCACAAGGGAAGCCCATAAAAAAATCAGAATAACCTACTTTTCTTTGTGTCCCTCAACAAACCTAGAGAATGTTTGGTTTGGTTTTCTCTATGTCATCATCATTAGGCTGAAGACATCAATGTCCAATGTCCTGCATGGAACAGAACCAGGGATGACCCATGAAAGTCATGGTACCTTCAGAGACAGTGGAAGAAATCCAAATGGTCCTATTTATTCTTAGGACATACCTGAATAAGATGGCAGGACCACTGTGCTCCTGGATGTAAGGTAAGGAGGTGATCAGCATCAAATGGGAAAGCTGAATCACTAGAACCATAATTAATGCATAAAAGAAGCACAATTAGGTGAAACACCCTGATCTGAGAATAAGGAGAATGGGTCCATCTGTCCATTTGACCAGTGAATCAGCTTCCATGGATCTCAGGTTCATCATCTTTTAAATGCAAGATCCTGAGAATAACAATCAGTGTTCTACACACATTCCTAGACCTGTAAAAATATGAACAAAATATGTTGGAAGTACTACTTTCCTACACAGCCGGATTTTAATGCTGGTTTTACATATTTTTATCTGGACAAATTGTTCAACCTTTTGGGAATACCTATTAATATTTCTTACTATAAAAAATAGCAATATATTTCAGGATAAGGTGAATCACTCTTCAATTTGCTTCATTACTGTAGTATTACAATGTCCTCACATGAAACTGTTTCTATGCATAACTTCTTAGCTTAGGCTCATAGGACCATTTATAGGGAGGACCAATGCTTTTTGTTTTAGTCACTGTCATGTCGGATTCTTTGCCACCCCACGGCTCCTCTGTCTATGGAATCTTCCAGGCAAGAATACTGGTGCGGGTTGCCATTTCCTTCTCCAGGTGATGTTCCTGATCCAGGGATTGAACCTGCATCTCCTGCAGGGTCAGGCAGATTTTTACCTCTGAGCCACCAGGGAAGCCTCGATGACCAATGAATGACATTATAAAATTTAATTTCTTTAGCAAAAACAAAATTTTTAAATAGTAGTGAGTGAAGTAACTTTCTTGAACCAGCAACCAGGTGCCTTTCATTTCCTTTCTCAGAACTGACCTCCTCCTGCCCGAGGAGAAGGGAGGGTTGGAGACGGCTGATGTCACACAGCCCTACATAAAAGCCTCCTTTGGGCTCCTGCCGGCAGTTTGGAAGCAGCTGGAAGGATGAATTAGGTCCTGGTGGTGAGATTTTTTTTTTCCAGGCAGACACAGACACAACTGTTGAGCAAAATGCAGCCTCCACAGAAAAGCCCAAGCCTCAGACCTTTCAAGCAGAGGAAGAGTTTAGGTAAAGCTCTCAGAATAGCTGTCTGGGTTTTGGCCCTTGAGACGGCAAGAGAACGTACAGGCTTCTGTATATGCTGATGTGCTCATTTAATCTTAAATGTTCGCAGCAACCAGAAGAGAGGAAGTTGCTGGAATCAGAGTGAAGTTCCCTGGCAAGATCCCGGTAAGACTCCATTGTCCTGGGGAGTGGGAGTGAGGGTGAGGGCAGAGATTAGGGGGAGGAGGGCTGTGAGAGCCTATTCTTCAAAACACCAAAACCCAGCCAATGACCCCCTTCTTTCTAGTCCAAGTTCCTCAGACATAGAAAAGTGAGGTTTATCCTTTGACATTTGCTTCAGAGGAGATTCAGGTTGAAACCCTTGACAGGTGATAGTGGAGCGCTATCCCAGGGAGAAGTTCCTGCCCCGGCTGGACAAGACCAAGTTCCTGGTCCCACAGGAACTGACCATGACCCAGTTCCTCAGCATCATTCGGTAAGTAGCTAAGTGCCTGTGGCCAGGGCAGTGGGGGGAGGGGGGGGGTGTTGTGTGGGCTTGGGCTTTTGGGACAATGAGAGATGGGATGTGGCAGAGAGAAGGAGAATGGTTTGTGCTTCCCTTTCTCTTCAATATGTCTTGTGTGTGTGTGTGTGTGTGTGCGCGCGCGTGTGTGTGTGTTTGTGTGTGCGTGTGTGTGTGTGTGTGTTTGTGTGTGTGTGTGTGTGGTGGTCCTGCGTCTTTGCTGCTGTGTGGGCTTTTCTCTAGCTGTGGCCGGCTGAGGTTACTCTCTGGTTCTGGTGCACGGTGGTGGCTTCTCTTGATGCACAGCAGGACTCTAGGGCACGAGGGCTTCAATAGTGGCATCACATGGGCTCAGCAATTGTGGCTCCCCGGCTCTAGAGCACAGGCTCAGGGCCTGTGGTGCAGGGGCTTAGCTGCTCTGCGACATGTGGGATCTTCCCAGACCAGGAATTGAAGAACCCATGTCTCCTGCATTGGCAGGCGGACTCTTGGACTCTACCACTGAGCCACCAGAGGAGCCCCAACTATGCCTTTAAAAAGGATGATCTCATGAGTAATCAATTTTAAAATGATGTCAAATATTTTGCTACCGCCCTAAAAATAAGTGAGCACTCCCAATATTGATGTACCAGCTATTTTCCCCTTTGTTTCCACATTTTACTGGTACTGTGTTTTAATTTCTACCTTCAAATTTCTCTAAGAATTTTTCAAAGGAACCTTTAGAAACTGGTCCAAAACCCTGTTTTCAGCTATTTTAAAAGCCCAGTGACAGCATTTTACCTCTAAATATTTTCCCTCTTGTGGCTGGGAGGGAATTTGGGGTAGGAAAATGCACTGTCCACCTGCTGAATCACTGAGCAGGACAACCACACCTTCCCCACATCCTTCTTTCTTCCATTCAGAACAAGGGAAGGTGTAGAGTAAAACCAGTGTTGCTGACTTTGAAACTTAAGGGATTGAGGTTGTCATCTGCCAGCTGGACTCAATAAAAAATGATATGAAACCAAAAATAGCTGACTAAGGGTTCCGTAAACATGGCTGGTGTGTGAGTCTCTCTGTGCTGGAAACAACCTCTCAAAAGTTTTGGCTGATGCAGACAGTTTCATCTGAGAATTTATTATTATTATTTTTTTTTAATGAGCTCTTTCAGAAGGCCCTGCATTCTTCTCAGACCTACTTAAGGGTTAAGTTAACCCATGGAAATTGGGGCAACTCAAGGAGAACCACAGTCAGGTGTAGACCCCTCCTTCTGTCAGCCAGCAGGCTGCTGGGGCACCGTGTAGCTTCACCAAGAAGTGAATTTTGACACAACTTCCTCCTTTTTTCCATACAGGTACACCTCCAGTTATCATACTCTTCATCCTTCATCCTAATAATTTTGAATCTTTGTATGTATGTTAGTCACTCAGTCATGTCCAACTCTTTGCAACCCCCGGGTCTGTAACTCACCAGGCTCCTCTGTCCATGGGATTTCCCAGACAAGAATACCGGAGTGGGTTGCCATTTCCTTCTGCAGAGTATCTCCCCGACCCAGGAGAACCTGATCTCCTGCATTGCAAGCAGATTCTTTAGCATCTGAGCCACCAGGGAAGTCCTTGAATCTCATTAAGTCATAATGGGTGCTTAATATCAATATGTTTAGATGACTTGAATCTTAACATTAAGTCATTAAGCACACTGATATTAAGCCCCCATTATGTATCATGCACTGTGCTGGCAGTTGCACAAAGAGCAATGAAAAATACAGACCAAAAGTCCTATGCTAAACAACATTTAAACTAAAGTTTTCACTCTTGGAGACTCCTCACCCTTAGTAAAATGAGACCCTAGAGGAAGAAGAAAGGAGATGAAGGTGCAATGTGGGAATATAGAAGCCCCATCTTCAGATCTACTCTTTCCATGTAGAACAGGCATTTGCTCACCACACAAGAGCAGTGCAATGGTCAGGGTCTGGTCTTTGGATTATCCAGTGTTAGTTAACCAGATTCTGAAATTACTTCCTCTCCTACCCACCACATAAATTTAGCTCCTCCTAGCTAAGAGTAGGGGTGTAATGGCTGTGCCTCTAATGTCTGAGTCGGGGGTGGTCAGACAGGGCAAGCCATTGCCAACAGATTCATCTTGCTCTGCTATTGATGAATATTGCTATTCAGAACTCCTATGAATCTAGCCAAACATGGCTGCTCCTCTGCATCCACAACCCAAGGGGAGGGATTTATACTTTTTCATAGTAATGCTTTTCCAAATGGGCTTCCCTGGTGGCTCAGATGGTAAAGACTGCCTGCAATGCAGGAGACCCGGGTTCAATCCCTGCCCAGATTGCTCAGTGGTAAAGACTATGCCTGCCAATGCAGAAGATGCGGGTTTGATCTCTGGCTCCAGAAGTTTCCCTGGGGGAGGAAATGGCAGCCCACTCCAGTATTCTTGCCTGGAGAATCCCCATGGACACAGGAACCTGGGAGCTATAATCCATGGGGTGGCAAAGAGTAGGACACAATTTAGCATCTAAACAACAACAACCTTTTTCAAATGTCAGCCCAAAGCTGCTTAACTGACATGTCAAAATACACAGCATTATGTGTTTTCTTTGCACCACTCAGGAAATTCTTAACTTGAAATTCATAGCAAACTGAGGCATATTTACTTAGCATTTTTGAGCTAAGAATATTTTTTTCTAGTTTTTAGTAGGATGGTCTCACAGTCTGAGCTCATCTATGAGTTTGAAGACATTTCAATTCTCCAGAAAAATGAACAATCTTTTAGCCAGTTTCTAATAAATTTATCTTATTTACTGCAGGGAGACAGAGAGCTATGATAGGCAGATTCTTTGATTTCTTTTATTATTATATTTTTAATTGTGGTAAAATATTATTTTAATAATTTTTAAGCAAGCATTTAATACATTCCCATTGTTGTGCAACCATTACCAGTATCCATCTCATCTTCCCAAAGGAAAACTCTGTCCCCATTAAAGACTGATTTTCCCATCCTCTCCTTCCCCTAATCCCTGGAAACCAGCATACCTTCTATTTCTATGAATTTGACTATGCTAGGTACCTCATATAGAGAAGGCAATGGCAACCCAGTCCAGTACTCTTGCCTGGAAAATCCCATGGACGGAGGAGCCTGGTAGGCTGTAGTCCATGGGATCTCGAAGAGTCGGACACGACTGAGCGACTTCACTCTCACTTTTCACTTTCATGCATTGGAGAAGGAAATGGCAACCCACTCCAGTGTTCTTGCCTGGAGAATCCCAGGGATGGGGGAGCCTGGTGGGCTGCCATCTCTGGGGTCGCACAGAGTTGGACACGACTGAAACAACTTAGACGCAGCAGCAGCAGGTACCTCATGTAAGTGGGATCATATGATATCCTTTTGTGACTGATTTATTTCACTGGACATATTGTCCATAAAATTCATCCATATTGTAGCATCTACTTGTCAGAATTTCCTTCCTTTTTTAAGGGTGATTAATACTCCATTTATAGATGGTCCACGTTTTGTTTATTCATGTGTTGATGGACACTTGGGTTGCTTCCATCAGATTCTTTAGCTTCTGTGCGTTAGTTTATCCGTTATTAGGGAAGGAAATGGAACAAAGACTGAAACTGTATATAAAAATTAAGTAGTGACTTTTCACTTTCCTTGCGGTCAGTAATTAATAATCTGCATGCCAATGCAGGGGCCCCAAGTTTGACCCCTTCTCTGGGAACTAAGAGCCCACATGCCTTGGGGCAACTAAGCCTGTGCAACCTAGCTGCTGGAGCCTCAGTGCCCTAGACCCAGTGATCCACAACAAGAGAAGTCACCCTAATGAGAAGCCCAGGAACAGCATCTAGAGAGTAGCCCCTGCTTGCCACAACTGGAGAAAGCCCACACGCAGTAACAAAAACCCAGTACAGACAAAAATAAAGAAATAAAAGTTTTCAAAAAAAAAAGTAATGACCAGGTATAAATTCCTATTTTAGCAGTCACTAGTATAAGCAAGGAGAAGGTGACGGCACCCCACTCCAGTACTCTTGCCTGGAAAATCCCATGGACGGAGGAACCTGGTAGGCTGCAGTCCATGGGGTCACTACGAGTCGGACACGACTGAGCGATTTCCCTTTCACTTTTCACTTTCATGCATTGGAGAAGGAAATGGCAACCCACTCCAGTGTTCTTGCCTGGAGAACCCCAGGGACGGGGGAGCCTGGTGGCTGCCATCTATGGGGTCGCACAGAGTCGGACACGACTGAAGCGACTTAGCAGCAGCAGCAGCAGCAGCAGTATAAGCAAGCAAATAGGTATAAATGATACTTTGAAAGACTCTGGGCAGCAGCAGGAGTGGAAGTTAGACTGCTTGTGATTCTAGAGTAATGTTTCAGGGCAAGTTCTGCCTGCTTCACGGTCCCACAGATTCCTGGGCTGCTTCCAAGATCTACTAAACCAAAACCTGTGGGATGGAGTCCACTTTCAACAGGACTCTCCTAGGTAATTCTAAAGTTTGAGGGTAACAGCCGTGGAGTAGGGAGGTGGGGGCATCTTGGGTAGATGGGCTTACACTGGCCAAATAAAGGTAAGAAAGGCTGTGGGTCAGCGATCATTTCCTTCCGGATTAACTTTTTCCCTTCCGGGTTAACTTTTTCCCTTCCTGTCCCCTGCGCATCCTCTTCCCCAACCCAGGAGCCGCATGGTCCTAGGGGCCACTGAAGCCTTTTACTTGCTGGTGAACAACAAGAGCCTGGGAAGTATGAATGTGACCATGGCAGAGATCTACAGGGACTACAAGGACGAGGATGGCTTTGTCTACATGACCTATGCCTCCCAGGAGATGTTTGGCTGCTTGGGATCAGCAGCCCCCAAGGATGGGAGCAGCCTTGGGGAGGACAGGCCCTGCCATCCTCTCTAGCACGTGTCCTGTAACCAATGCATCCACCAGTGCAGGAGGTACGGACTGCTTTCTGTGTGTGCAGTGATGATCCGGGGGCAAACTCCCCTGCAGTGATCGGCACCAACCATGACAATGAGGCAAGACCTGCCGTGTTTCCTTTTTTGTGCTCACCCTCTTTGGTGGCTCTTGAAAATTTTGAAAATAGTCAATCTTTTCTGAGAAAGAAGTAGTTAACTTGCTCAATGAACTGGGGAGGTATTTTAAGTGTTTCCTGTGATGGAGGCCAAGCTGGAGGCCCTGGAGGTGTGTGCTCTGCCTTGGTGGGCAGGAGTCCCGAGTATGCTTGGGCGTGGAGATCCTGTGACCTGTGGATGGTCTCCATGGAGCCTGGTGCAGCCATCGTGAACTGCCTCATTTGGGGGTGGTGGGGGTGGTGGGTG